>VUQK01012417.1:10490-24043 GCA_015106715.1 Bujurquina vittata
GTGAAAAAAAAAAAAAAAAAAAAAAAAAAGACAGGGGGGGGGGGGGGGGGGGGGGGTTGGCCCACCACGTACCACAGTATCAGCCTCCCTGCTCTTTGGCATCCGACTCTCTGGAACTTTACTGGAGGGACGAACACTTTTCTTCCCAAAAGATATTCCCTCCTTCGGTGTTTGGGTAATGGTGATAGTTGGGAGCGCCGTCTCACATGTAGTCCTGAATCTCCCCCCACAAAAATCTAATGACTGTGAAGCCATATAGCAGCATATGAGTCACATCAGACTGTGCAGTGACCCCTCGTACCCTGTGGATACAAGAGACCACTCCCATCAGGATGGAAATGTTGCATCACAGGGTAAAGGTGATTACTCAGAACAACTTCATATTGATTTGCCTACCCTCGAAAGGGACTAGCAGACCCAAACCACACCCCCACAATAAAGCAAAGACACAGGATCTCCCAACTGTAGGGATAAGGGGTTCATTGCGTTCCCTTAATAAATCTCCTTTGTAGGTTTTGCTTCTCTCCTGCTCATTTTGCCCGTTTAGAATTCTCCTTTTTATGCGGTGGACTGCGCTGAGCTCCAGTGAAGCACTCAGACTGTAACTGTCTGTGGATGACGTCCTCTTGAACTGGCAAGTGTGAATGCTCATATTTGCTCGAGATGACCTGTGAGAACAATGTGACTGTCGGGGCAGACGTATGAGGTGAACGTGTCCCCCTGAAACAACACGACCACTTCCTCAATTTGTCTCAGTCGCTGGCTATTTGTGGCCCTTTGTTAGTCTGTGTTAGCATCTGCATGGGCCTTCCTTTCACCCTTGGCTGCTTACAGTGCGTCTGGTTGTTTCAGGCGTCCAGGATGGGAGAGCCTAACGGAATGCAAGGCCAGTGAAAAAGAGCAGAAAAGGTGGCGGTCAGCTCAGGAGGCTGCAAATATTCTTCATCTCTTGCATTCAGGAAATGAACAGAAAAAAGGGAGAAAGAAGAGGAACTTTGCAGAGACTAATGCTTGAACCGTGTTTAGCGGTTTATTAGGAGTGTGTAAGCTGCCAGCGCCTTAGTGCAAAGTTGAGGTGTCCGGTCACGCATGAATGAAGCGTGGGTGAATTTGCAGCTAGTGTGTGTCGTCATGTGTCCTGCATCGTGCATCTTGCGCAGACCTCAACTTAAGCACACACATCTCGGTGGTGAGAACACCGCTGTGGCAGATTGTTTCCTGTTGTGTGTTGCATGTGAGAAAGGACAACTTTAAAGTGTCCCAGCCTGATTCTTCCCACGTAGTCTGCACATCAATTCTCTTTTACAGAGTTTGATTTATCAATAATATTGGCAAACGGCTTGCAGACACAATGATTCATGTTTGTTTATAAAAAGGGCTTATTAATCATTGACTAATGATTAACCCATTATTAGCTAATGGCTTAAGAATGACCTTTAATTTATCATTACTACAGATTATTAGGGGAAAAAGTCACAGTTTAAGTTCTGATGTGCTGTGATTGTGTAGTGTGCAGCGGCAGAGGTCAGATGGATTATTTGTGACACTTCCAGCTCAGGCAGACATCTGTGTATGTGTGTGTGTGCGTGTGTGTGTGTTTGTGTGTGCACGCGTGCACGCCTGTCAGTACGCGTATGAGTCATTACCACACGGTCGCTTGAATCACTTTGAGGAAACAGCAAATTTTGCTTTAAGCGCGCTTCACATGATGGGGACGAAAACGGGGGGCGACAGTGGCGCGACGCAACTGTGCTTCTTGATACGCAGCCTCACACACCTGCAGTTATGCAACGTCCATATCATGAAGATGGTTTTATGATCATGCTGTCATCTCTAAATAAAAAGAGGACCGGTTGCGTTCACACTCTGCCGGTGCAGCCTGTGAAACTCTAACCCGTGAACAGGCCTCTGAACCCCCTGCGTTTAATTTCAGGGGCACACTTGTAGTATTATTTTCAGCATAGCTGTGTGAGATGTGATCAGAGAGTTCAGCAGACTTGATACTTTCACTCTGAAGCAGATAAAGTGCTCAGAACAAACACACTGGTTAGTGCACTGGTACTCGTTGGTTAGTGTTGCACTTCTATAAAACACTGAACTCACATGGAAAGCACTCCCTCTGGTTATTTATCTCCTCCATCGCTGCATTGCATAAAGTAGTTAAAGTTATCTCAATTTCACTTGTAAAGCATCAGCGATAATAATAACCCACAACCACAGAATAGATACCATATCACAGACCATTCATGAGGATTTTAAAGTCTCATTTTGATTGTTGTTTATGTTTGTAATAACATTTTCCCCCCCTAAGGACTCTCATTTGCGTTTTTAAAGTCTTATTAAATCACCTCTGCCTAAAATAAACCAAACATATCTGTGAAGGTGTCCATGAACAAGTTTGTGAAGTCTGATGGGTCAGAGCATCTCAAGACTGCCGCTCATGTGGGTGCTCCTGGTCTGGAGCGGTCAGCAACTATCAAAAGTGGTCCAAGGAAGGAACAGCGGTGAACCAGCGACAGGCTCAGGCGTGGCCAAGCATCACTGATGCGCCAGGGGGGCGAAGGCTGGCCCGCGTGGTCTGAATCAACAATCAAGCTACTGTAACTCAGATTGCTGAAAAGGTTAAAGGTGGTTCAGATAGAAACATGTCAGAATACTGACTGCATCACAGTTTGTTGTGTATGTGGCTGCATAGCTGCAGACAAGTCCTGCATCCATTTGACACGTAGCACCTACCTAAATATTGTTGCAGACCATGTACACCCTCTCATGGAAACAGTGCTCCCGGATGGCTGTGGCCTCTCTCAGCAGGATAACGCTCCCCGCCACAAAGCACAAATGTGCTTATGCTTGATCAGTGTATGTGTGTGTGTGTGTGTGTGTGAGACACTGGTCGCACTCGTTAACTTCTGCTGTGCTTTTTGCAGGTACAAGGAACTGATGACCGGTAAAACTGCCAGAGAGATCATTGCTATTTTATGGATCCTCTCCTTTATTATTGGCCTCATCCCGTTCTTTGGGTGGAACTTGAAGTACGACAGGTGTAGGAGCAGCTCTGTGACAAACACTACAAACACGAGCTTGACAGCAGAGACAGCGAGGGACTTACCGCACAGCTGCAAGCTCACGTGCTTTTTTGAGAGCGTGGTGGACATGCATTACATGGTCTACTTTAATTTCTTTGTGTGCGTGCTGCTGCCACTGCTCATCATGTTGGGCATCTACCTGAACATCTTCAATGTGGCCAGGAAGCAGCTGAGGCAGATCGAGCTGAAGTGTGTGGGCAACGGTGACAGCCAAAATCACGGGTTGCTGCAGAAGGAAATCCGGGCTGCCAAATCCCTCTCCATCATCGTGGGACTGTTTGCCATTTGCTGGCTGCCTGTCCACATCCTCAACTGTTTCACGCTGTTTTACAAGAAGCTAGATGTAGAGGTTGTCATGTACGTGGCCATCATCCTGTCTCATGCCAACTCCGCAGTAAACCCCATCATCTACGCGTACAGAATCAGGGACTTCAGGGTCACCTTTCGCAAGATCCTGAGCCCCTTCTCGTGCAAGAAGGAGAAGTCCCTCAGCTCCAATGGCAGCAAACGCAACAAAGACCAAATCCTCACGCCCATCGAACCTCTGCTATAGGGAGTCGTACAGAAGGAGAGTTTTCTGTGTCAACTGTAGTTTCAGTCTTGTTTTTATTTTCCCAGAGTTTTATAATGTTTACAGAACAATGGTATGATGTATGAAGATGTCAAACGCGCCTTGAATGTGGACATTTATTTATGAATTGTGGAACGTATCAGGGGTCAAGCAATGAAATGTTTCATGGCAAGTCTTACGTAACGTTTCTATTGTGAAGGACATATTAAAAAAAAAATATATATATATATATATTAAAAGCTAACTGGATTTGTTGGACTGTGAACGGGATCCAAACTAAAAATACTGTTTATCATCCCGAATCCAACATGTTACAAGTACAAACACTCCTCTTTACTGCCATTATATTTTATATTGTCAGCATTCAGTGCCGGTGTTTATTAACTTATTTATTACAAAGCCCTGTCTTTGAGAATGTAAAGATCAAAAACCTTTGTGTGGCTACATCTGTACTTGTGGACCTAAAAGGTACAGCAGTAGTCTGTGTGTGCTTATTTTGTGGCTTGTGAACTTCTAAATTCAATTCATATTCTTGCTTATCACAACTTCATATTACAGAGAGAGTTTTTATAGCCTTTATTGACTTATGAACGGAGCTGAAAATGGGGTCATTTTCATATCACTATTCAAAATCTGAGTCAGATAACAAACATTGTATGCAGCAGAAATGTGCTCGGTGTTGTCTGCTGCTTTAAAACTCAAATAAGTGGCGGTGTTTGCGGGCGTTCCCGCGTGTGTGCAGGAAGAAGAACTTGGCGGTATGGAGATGGAAGGAAAATGCACTTATCTGTTTTTTTTTTGGAAGTTGCCAGCAATGGATAAAAAAAAAACAAATCAGGGAGAAATGGAAAAATAAAACAAACAGAATGGTTTTCCTTCACATGAATCATGTCTCAGAGCCACAGGGGGCTCTAAATTAGCTCGAGACTCCAGTGACTATGACACAGACTGAGCACTTTCTGGCTCCAAGGAGTTTAGGGAAGCCTTTGGAAATGCCAGGATTTCTGCAATGATTGAGTCAAAATTCCAGATGAACACTGAGGTTAAGTTAATAATGCACAAAAAGTTATGCTTTTTTGTCATTGTGTAATCACTCACAGTGTAGAGGGGAAGTATTAAGTATACTCTGATAATATTAACTGCTGGAACCTTCCTGTGGCTGCTTATGAGAGCTGCACAGCAACGAGGACCCTGTCCTTGATTGAGCTTCACAATCACTGATTTCCAAAATCTTTATTTTCTCAGTTTTCAGCCATTCCGTCATCAATTTACTGAACTTCGGGTCATGAATTGCTGACCTGACGTTCTCTGGCAAAAATATTTGATACAATTTTATATTCATTGTTTGACAAGCTTTTCATGATGCGCCCCACACAGCCACATCCTGGGTTCTGATTTGACTTCTTTCGTACTGTGCAGGGAGGAGAGATGCAGCACTTCTCTAGTCCATCTTATTTGCAGCTTGCCAGCTTGGTGCATCTCTGCGAAGCTTCTCTGAGACTTCTTTTGATTGAGGAACAACCACCAACCTTTCTAATGAAGAGTATATTTTTTTTAATGTCTTCATATAAAGTCGTATAAGCCACACTATCCCTCTCATTTCCTTAACTGGAAAAGTACGCTATAAAGCCATCTTTGGAGAGGTTCACCCAGCACACTGTGAGTGATCACTGCTGTTACCAGTTCAGTCAGATTTGGATTGCCTATAATCAGGACCTAGATGAAGATCAGACCATTTTTCATGAGCGATCAGTGCAAAAATCCTTGTAATTCCAAAGGATTCACTAACTTTGTCTTGCAGCTGCAGAAAAATAGCACAATTTGATTTGAGGTAGACCCATTAATATGGTGCAGTTTAGCACAACACACGTGTGGCTGTGCTCCACATAATTTACATTTTCAAAGGAAAACAGATTGCATCCTTTATGGAAACATGGCATCTGAACACAGCTGCTTTCTATTGAGCCAAATGACGGCGTACTGCAGTAGACCTGAAAGCCGAGTCAAACTTGATTCTTCAGATCAATGCAGTTAGATTTATTATTCTTTATCCAAGCACTCAAAGGCATAAAGCATCATTGCTTTGATTTGATTTATTTGGGTGTAAATGAATGTCACTTGCCTCAGGGGTACAGCTGCCCCTCCGACAGCCTCAGCTGGAACCTCGAGACCCTGTTAGTGAAGCCTCTGCACTGACATTAGCTTTTTAATTTAAGAAATCGTGACTATTTTAACTGTGCTCGCCAACTGACATGAAAAAAGAGAGAGGATGTGATGTGGAAACACTGTGTCAGACACATCTGTCACACTCAGCGGTGAAATTATCCAGAGCACACAAGTTTTGTTTGGAGTGTCATAACTTTTGTGAAAATGTGAAGGTGTTTCTAGTCACAACTCAGATGAGGGCTTGGCATTAACGTTTCAGATCACTTCCTGTTCGGTATGCTCCACAGGTGGTGGTAACCCATGCTGTCCATCCATCTGCGCTCGCCTCCAGTGCTTCATTGGCTCCATCTTCATTTGCTTTTGTGTCCAGTGAGCCACCTCTGACTAATTCAAGGGCTAAAATACAGGAGTGTGCAGCATTAAGTACATTCCAATGGAGACATCTACACTGTAATGTTGTATTATTGTCCATGTTGGCTGATTTGTAAAAGTAAGTACTGTAGGTGTTCAGCTTTTTCAGCCAGCTATCGATGTCAAACTATTGCCTTCTTTTTCAATTTTAACGGTAAGCCGAAATAAGTTGATGGAGTTCAACATTCCTGCCTTTCATTCCGAAGTACCTGGCTGTCAGTGTGCTGTAGTGTTGTTACTAATCAGGAAAGACACCCTCTGTGGTAGAGCTGATGCCATTCTTTGGTTTATCCAACAAACTGCAAACTGATGTTGCTATTTAACATGATGAACTCTGTATGTATGGTGAATTATTTTGTTAATAAAGGCAGTGTTTATATTGTTTAAAAAAAAAAATCAGTCTTTATTCCACAAATTCCCATTTTGAATCATGTGACATTTTAAATTTACAGACTGGAAAAGGGTGCTTATTAACAAAAACAAAGTGCTTTCAGTACGCAGATGCTTACTGCCTCACAAAGTGACAGTTTCAGATAAAAAGAAACTAAATATGGAGCAGTCCATATTCAGGGAACAGATGTTTTTTTTTTTCTTCCTGGTAAACAGATTAAGAACTCCTTGAAAAGAGAAAATAAATGGAACAACATCTGTGGCCTTTCAGAGCGTTCCCCTGCTCGGTGTCGTCTATCTCACTCCGCTGGCTTTTGTCCAGGAGGCTCGGCGCTCCAGTGCACGCTTCTGCGGGGCCAGGTGTGCCGATATACCTGCAGTCACGGGGCTGTCGTCCCACTGAGCAGCATGGACATCTGCTGATCAGATACACTCTCCTGCTGAGTCACAGCCATGGCCTGACACAGGTAGACAGCGAGGATGTGTTTGCACTGAAAGAAAAGATTGCAGACACTGATCCATTAGATGAAGAGCAGGGCCGGCGTGATTAATGACACGGATATGAACCTGTAATGACATGCCAGTAATTTTAATTCAAAGTTCTCATGTAAACACCAGACTATAAAAGGAGCTGCTTGGCTCCGACCTGTTGGAAATATTCCACTGACTCATCTCAACACAGAGAGTCACAAAACAAACAGCAGAAAAACTTCCAAAATCTATAAACAATGAAAAATGTTTATATAAATGGAGCGCGCGGATGTTAAAAACGGCCGTGCGTGTGGATGTTTGTGTACAAAGTAATTCTAGTAGCTTAATTCTTGTTGAATGACAAAAACCACCTGATTGTGTGAGCATGCGTCAATGAACGTGTTCATGAGCTCCTCTTATTATCCTCAGTTTGCTGCATGAACCGCAGAGGAGCTCCACCTGCACAACAGCCTGTCTGTGGACCATTTCCTCAAAACAAATGACCTAAATTTCTAAATCTGTAAAAGCGGGGAGGTACGTTTCCTAGCCTCTCCTGTGAGCTGTTTACTAGCACATGCCTATGGTAGGTGAGACCTATTCTTGTCAGAGCAGTATGACCTCATCTGTCTTTTTCTGGTCACGCTGGAATCTGCAGAGCACATGAATGAACAGAGTGGCTGTAGTGCGGCAAGAATACACCCTGCATGTGTCTCCTTACTTTGGGCTTGTGAGAGTTGTCTTAAGCGGGATTATCCACCATTTTGCCTCCACATTTGGAACGACACAAACCCATCTAACTGAGTGGACAGTCTGACGCTCATTTTTAGTCTTCTGTGTGTTTTCAGAAGTAATGATATCAATGATGCTGACGTGCTCACGAGGAGTCTCCATGGTCTGTTGCAGCTCTCTGTTTCTCACACTGATTTTAGCAGCATCCTCCAGGGATCGCCCCGATGGGCAGAGGAGGAGCGCCGATCGTTTGCTCGAGGATATTTGGAGCTAAAACAGCCATCCGGAGCGACTGGAGCTAGACGCCCATCAGTGACCAGACAAAAACAAAACCTGACCACAACACATCTGTCACAAACATTTCAGCGTGGGCTTTGTCTTACTTGAGTTGGCAAACATTTCCTCTTGGAAGACACAATGAAAGCTAAACAGAATTCCCGTCTGTGCGTAAATATACTACTATACACAATGGAAATGTCTCCCTTACGTTCCAAAAGTAGTAAAGTTTTGGTTTGGCTTTCACCTCTACGGCTACAAACAGGCTACAACTCAAAGCCCTGACAGGTGGACACATTTGGAGTGTGCAAGCAGCAACCAGGTCTGAAAATAAAGAATTCCCATGAGTGCTTTTCAGTAGATAAAAACACAAGACCAATCGAATCTAAAATATTAGAGCTGTCAGTAAAGCACAGAATCATTTTTTTACAGATGACACCAATTATGAGCAGGGCAAAATATCAATAATGTAAATATCAATGGTTTAAAAAAATAAAAAATAAAAAAAAACTACCTTTGGCAAGTACGTTCTAATGCGTGTTAACTTTAAATGCTGCTACTCCCCTCCCCTTTAACCTAAAAACCTTCAGTTTAACGTGATATGATGGTTTGGATGAGACGTACCAGCAGGGCATCATTTCTGCGTAGCACGCTGTAGGCGAAGGCTGGACATGGGCAGTAGTGGCAGGACAAGAAGCAAGTGTACAAACGCCCTGAGCCTCCCGTTACCTGCAACACATTGATGCAAAACATATTTACATATGTGGCAAAGTTTGTGTTCACCTCAACTGATGTATTTTACACAGATCATTGCAGAGGTATGAATTGCTGAGAGGTATGAACAGCTGTATCAGTGAAGACATGAACATGTTTTTCTTTTTTTTAAAAATCTGACGATAAACTTTTTATTTTTTGTACAACTTAAACCTCATGTAGTCTTGATGTAGATCAGCTGGTAAACAATCTTTCCTAATGTTGCTATAACTCTGATGTTGAAATTATTGTCCTGAACTAGTCATGACATCATCTGTAGACCCTGCAGCTGCTTCATGTGTCAAATCAAACTGTTCACACATTATGGCTGCAGTCACACCACTTGACTGGGTTAATGCACAGGTTCGAATTCACAGCTGTAAGCCCTCCATCAGCGTACACCAATTTGGCTATAATACAAAGTGCAAAAGTCCTGAGCCACCCTTCATTTCTTTCTATTTTCTTTCCAAGGAGCCTGATTATTCTGTTTTTTTTTTTTTTTAAAGGCGCCCCTGAACACCTAACTTAAGGGATGGAGCCGTGATGTGTCTACACATAACATACAACTTTGCAAGGAGGCAATTTTAAAATTGTATCTCTAATGATGAATCCAAGTTTGAAATTAGCAGGGAGGAGGTCAGTAGAGAAGTATAACAGTGAGCAGGCATCTGTAAAACACAGTGGAGGAGAACGTCCTTCAAGAAGCCTGCAGGATTATTCCTGAAGATGATTTAAAGAAATGAGTTCAGGCTGTGCTGAAGAATCATAACATGATCATAACAAATATTGACTTTCAAGCTCAATTAAATTATGAAAACGCTGCTTTTTGCACTCTACATTCCCATGTATCTTTGCACATCTCAGTAAATAACTGTATCCATTTCTCATTTTTGTTCCAAAAAAATGAAGGGTGGCTCAAGACTTGTGCAGCATACTGAACTTCATACTCTACAGTTTGTTGCTGTTACGTTTTAGATGATTTTACCCTCCAAATTTACAGGAACTTCTGTTTTTTAGTAGAATTTAATTTGAAATGATTAAAGTGTACGGGGTTAAAGGAGAGTTTGCTTCCACCAACTACATGATTTCACATTAGTTATTTAGGTGAGATGAGTAATAAATTATTCATTAAAAAAAACAAAAAAACTGGACAAATGTCTAATGGCTCTGGCTGACTGAAGCTCCTGCTCATGATGTCAGCACTCACTCCCAACTACAGTCAGTGATTTAGGGTTCGTTCTCATACACAACACATGAGGACATTAAGTCAGTGGATTAGCTTGACACTTCACAATAACTAATGCTTGCCAAGATGGCAGAGCAGGCTCCATTATTCTCCAGAGCTCCAATGAATTATCTTTCCCTCTGACCTACAAAAGTAAAAACACCTCATTTATTCAACGTGGCACTTCATTATAAAAAGAAGGCACAAAAGAGACAATTACATAGGCTTACAACACCTCACTAAAGAGGTACCCTACACACCAAGATGAGGACAGAAGCTGTAAAACTGTGGCCACATGGACAAGGACCACTGCCGTTTCTAAAGAGCCCTGTTTAAAACCAGCTCACACCAGCCCTTTTTGTTTCTCTGGCTTCATGCAGCTCTCACCACAAAGCCGAGCATCATCAATAGACACACCAAACTGTGGGCTTCCACTGGCTGGCAGGCAGCGAGGTTTCTTTAAAAAAAAAAAAAAAAAAAGCCTCCACTATACATATGTCTGTTACTCGCTGCAGTTGGAACGGTGAGAGTTAAAGATTGAGCAGAGTTCTGGCTCCATCTCTGCTACAAACAGTGGCTCTCACGGGAATACTTACCATTAACATAAGCCAGAGGAGAAGGAACTAGGGCAGCCCTCTGTTCCACACTACAAACACGGCTTTGGGGAAATTTACAGTGGGGCGTCACTGAGATGCACTGTCCCTGTATCTCTGTATACCAATATACTGTATCTCTGCATCAGCAGTCCCCACTGACTGTGTGCATTCAGTCTGATTTACAAAACACAGACCTTGAAATACTCGTGTGTGATGATGAATTACTTTAAGATCTAAAAAGCCTTTATTTCAATGCTGCAAAGACTTCTGCTTTACATTCCAATCAGGAGAACGGTTTAGCAAACTGATGGCACTTCAGAAAGCATTAAATAAACTCTCTTTACATGCATCATCTAAGCCGCCCTCTTTCACCGCCTTAAATTAAAACCTTAAAACATGATCTGAGTGGGGAGAAAAAGCATTCACTGAGTTAATTAACTAATAAATAACCTGCAGTGAGTTTAGTTATTGATCATCAGCCCATTAAATGAGACAGTGGGCTCCTGTTTATGTTACTGTAAAGTGAAGAATTTCTGGATTTAGTTATTTAAAGACGTTTGAGTGAGATCGTCTCCCTGAGCTGTGAGAAGTTCTAGTAACACACACACACAAAAACACACATGCGCATACACACACACACACGAATGACAGTTAACTGAAAACATATTTTATGAGTTTCATTAATTCACAGATTCTATTTTGCCTCAGACGGAGGTACATTTCTTAAGAAAAGGTCATTCAGCTTTAAAAATGAGATAAGGTTTTAAAAAACAAAAAAAAAAGTGCAGTGAAATGCCACGCTCTCATGGGTTATTCATTCCTTTAGGAAGTAAGGCGACCAAATAACCGCCAAAACAGGAGAAAATCCATTGTGTCCAACAGAAACAGATTATTACCAGGAAATGACAAAAATGGCAGAATCTGTTCATTTATCAACTTCTTCACAGTGAGCACACACACGTCACTGTACATCCAACAAACACAATACTGTTTTTTTCCCAATATAACTTTTTTTTGTGATGTGGTGAGAGACAGCTGCTCCCTTAGCCTCTTCCCGCCTTACGGGAAACTGGTCATCCACAAATGGATGACTAATTGCAGAAAAGCTTTATTTCAGAAATGAGCTGGAGCTCTAATTCCCACTGCCAGTGCTACTACCTGAAGGTGCTCCACTCTGATGGAAACACATGGCTTCAAGTCCAACCTTTAACATAATGTCATTACTGTAATCCTCACAGCGATATCTTCACCTCCTCTTTTATTTCTTATTAAAAGTCAGAGATTTGTTTTGACTAATTTTAGTCAGAACTTAATTTGTATCTTATACAAATCTCACCATCTTCTGACTGTAGAGATTTTTAAGTGGTTAGTTTGATTTGGGGGCTGGAGCCTATCCCAGCTGCAATAGGGCGAGAGGCAGGGTACACACTGGACAGGTTGCCAGTCTGTCACAGGACCAACACAGAGAGACAGACAACCATCCACACCAATGAGCAATATAGAATCACATATTAACCAAACTGTGTTTGGACTGTGGGAGGAAACTGGAGTACCCGGAGAGAACAAACTCCACACAGAAAGGCCCTGGCCAGATGGTGTGAGGCAACAGTGCAACACTGCACCACCATGCTGCCCTGAACAGACACTGTAAAATAAAATCAACTTCATGCACCACCACCTAAAATTTTACACAAATCCCACCTGGCTGGATTACAGGAGCTAGAGTAAATAAAATACATGGTGCCCAAATATTTAGAAATACTAATATACAATGGTCAAACATGAGACAGCTGTGATCAGAATACTGTGGAACAATTAAGCTGAGCTGAAAATCTGAACAAAATCTAAATCTTTATTTAGCTGCATTGTACTTTAATGCTGCTTTCATAAAACTATTTTTACAGGGGACTGAAGGAGTTTACAGGAAATTCAGGACACAATGACCACAACCTTGGTGGACTGCTTTGTTTCTCCCACCACGAGTGATGCTGTATGCTACTGAGGTTAACTCTCACATTTAAGGACAACCTGACCCAGGACTGTTTACAGCTTATGGAATAACAGCATCTTTTCTGTGATACGCAGTAATTTTCCGTAATTTTACAACTTTTGGGATAAATAAGGTATCTTATAACAATGTTCTTTTGAAAATCCGCACATTTAGGAAGAAAATAAAGGAACCTACAGCATTAAATACATGAAACAGAGTCAGATCCTGTTTTATAAACTCAATATATTTGTTTGCATGCAATGAGAAACATCTTTTATGATCTTAGAGGCACTGAGATGTGAAAATGAGGCTTAAAAAAGTGAGACAGATGCATGACAGACCTGGAAGGCCTTGCGTCCACTGGGAGATGTCAGACAGGTGACTGAGTGCTGGTCAACCAAGTCCAAAGCCTGCAGCGCACAAGACCCGAAGACAAACTTCAGCCTGTGAGATGTAAAGAATTAAAGCAGTCAGAGCAAAGAGACAAAGACAGAAACTTTGTGCTCACATTTAAATGCGTTTAAGGCAAAGACAAAATTGTGGTTTGTCCAAGACGGCTGTAATAGTTGATCAAAGTCATTCTTTAATTAAAAAATGCCAAATCTCACCAATGAAACTTTGCTGATTTTATAGTCTTATTTTATGGCAGCTGTGTCAAACGTTCACAGCACCCAACCACAATTTGTATTAATTATTAACAATAAAGAAGGATCCTACTTGAATTTTCTAGTATAGCACAGGTATATCAGTAAGCTCTTGTTTGTCTTTCCTTCAGAAATCATAGTACTTCAGCTTAGATCCACTCCATGCTTATTTCTGGTCACCCCACCCCCCCCCCCCACCCCCCGAGCACTGGTTCTGTGCCCCACCTTATGCCCCACACTGCATT
>VUQK01012418.1:16553-36724 GCA_015106715.1 Bujurquina vittata
AGCCCCCCCCCCCCCCAAAAAAAACAAGCATTTCCCTTCCTTTCTGCTGCTACTGTATATCCTCAAGCTCCTTTGCTCTCTGCTAAGAGCCTTTCACGACCGTGCATCTAATTATAGAACATTTTTCTGGAAGGTTTCCGTTTTGATTTGTAATCTTTTCATCAGCTTGAATGAGAATGAAATCTTAATTACAATTATGGCCTAAAGGATGAATGGTGTACATGAAAAAAAGCATATCAAAATTCATACATTTTTTTGTTTGTTTTAGGCAAATATAAATCTGAGACATTTCTTAAAAAATCCTTTATCACAAGGTGACAGTAGCAAAAAGAAAAATAAGAGTGTGACCGTATAATTAGATTGCTCTTTGTTTTATTGTGGCACAGTCCTTATAGTCTTTTGTTCAGCCAAAAAATAAAAACTACTGCTTGATTCCATCTAAATCCAAATTACTGTTTTACTACAGTACAGTTTAGTAAACTACAGAAATCATGCACAAGATATTCAATATAAGGACACATCAAGACCATCTCAAGCCCAAAGTGAAAATTATGCTCCATTAACTGAGCGATCATACTAAGCATACATTCTGCTAGTCTCTACTTTTCATAACTCCTTATTAAACCAAATTCATTGTTTTTAATTATGACATCAAAGGAGCAAATGATTTACCAACTCCTGTTTACGAGACCCCTGCTGGCCTTAAGAGAACATGACAAGCTCTAGAAGCGAGCAGGATCATTGATTTACTCCCGGTATCAGGCAGCCTCAGGCGCTGAGTGACTGCATGAAAGTAACCTCTGAGTAGTGCTGGGAGTGGACCAGACTCTGATAAAAGAACATATTACACAATACATTATAGCTTATTATAAAATGAGAGGTGGCGTTCATTCATCTTTCACGACAGTGTATTTTAAATACAGCTGTAACAATACCATGGCGCTTAAGGAGCCTGTAAATCTATATCATATAAAGACTCTGTATAATATAAATACCTAATCTGTTGAAGATACAAAACCACTGACACTGACATTCATCAACACTGAAACACCAGAAATCTAACAGACAGCATTTTAAAGCATACACTGCCTGGAATATTCTGCAAGTTGCATCAGCAGTGATGACTTTCAGTTATATATACACGGACTGTCAATCTTCACGGATCTCACAGGGACAGCTTTGGTCACCAACAGTGAGGACATCAGCTGTGTGTGTTATTAGAGGTCTAAAACAGTGCCTCAGTAAACTGACTCGTGTTGTTGTGTAATAACCCAGTGGCCGTCTGTGCACAGGGACATGCTGACCCATGACACAGTGCTTCAGAGGAGGCTGGTATAGCAGGGGTCCTCAGCGCAGTTAGCTATCTGTCTCAGCCAATCATATCGAGAAGTGCTTCTCTACAGAGCCAATAAGAATCCCTGCTCAGCTGCTTAGTCTTGGTGAAGATAAGATGGATTAACCTTTTCATCTCCTAAAGAAAACAAGATTAGAAACACATATTCTGATATATGGAAACCCATTACCCGAGGAAGCTCTAAAAATATCTGAAAATAGCTTCACTCATCCTGAGGCAAAGAAGGACAGATAGGGGTATATAGAGTTATGGTTTAAAAGTTGAGGATGTGTATATATTTGAGCCTGTATGTATATTTTTGAGCTTGGGTGGATTTGAGAAAATCCAAAAATAAATTCAAACTTTTTCACCCAATTCTTGTTTCTTAAAGTCATTAAAGATGTATGCTGCATGATCATTCCACCCAGGAAAAAAAAAAAAACAGTTGAAAGAAATCATTAAAAGTCCCCAAATTACCATGACATTCACGCCCATGATGAGTGTATGTAAACTACTTCTGACAGCAACTGTATGTACATGTATATGTACGCATGTAAGCAGAAAGCAAAGAAAGATCGAAAAAAAAAAAAGATTTTAGAAGTAACACTAGAGCCCCAGCCAAACTCATCTAGCAAGAGGATACACCCATCTAGTACACACACCCTCCTATTGTGACCCTGAGCTTTTGACCCCAAGTACAAAAAAGTAGCATGACATCATCTAGCTGGAGAGTTTGTTCCAGTGATCTCATGATGAGACAGTGTGCTTTTTTTGATCTAGTACAGTTTGTGCGGGGTAGGCGGGGGACACACAGTCCTGACATGCCAATCAACACCCCCTCTACCACAACAAGAGGCCCCTTTCAGCAGCCTTGGCCCTCAGATCTACCTCAGCCTTAAGCCCCAGCTTCTGCTGTGACCCGCCTCCAAACCCTGGAATTCCCCTGTGCCTTTAGGTTTCCCTTTACAGCACAGCCATTCATCCTCAACCCACAGAATCAAGCCAAGTCACATAAAACACAAGCTTGCTTTCTGTCATTTTTACATTTGTGTGATTCAAACATTAACATTAAATAAGCCGAGCCACAATCTAGTATACTAGGTCTCACAGCTGATGTGAAAATCAGGCATGGAGGCAGATCACTGCATTATTTAAAAGAAAGAGTAAGGAGATCCCTTTTGTCCTTGAAGAAGGCAGAACTGTCAGATGGTCAGACAGCAGCTCTGGAAATGCTGACAGAGTTATTCCACCTGCCAAACACATACACCCACCAGTGACACCACTTCAGATGCACGCCTGCAACTCAGTGGCCAAGCATCCTGCAGTTAGCAGTGATTCAATTAGGCATTTTGGATTGCTGCTCAAACCAATGAACACACACTCCTGCTGCTCGTGAAGAGACATCCTTAAGGGTCATATATTAGTGATGCTACTCATGCGTTCTGCAAGGGAATTCACACTGGGTAATGGATTGTTTTAATGGATGCAACTGTTTGTAAAGCTCTTGCTTTTGCAACCATTCACCTGGCCCCAGTTTGATGGGGCTCTCACTGCATACAAGCAATTGCTAAAAGGATCAGATAGACCAAAAAACAGAGATGCACACAGATAAATAAACTGAATTTAATCATGCACAGTGCAAAAAACCCCACACAAACAGTACATAAACCTCATCAAAAGACACATAAAATAAATGGCCTGCACGACCCATAAACTTCCACGCAGTAATGAACACCACGCAGACTTCATCTCACAAGCATAAATTGCATCCATATGGATGCGAACACAAAAGCATCATCTACAGGCTTAATTAAACACATAACCAAATGCTCTTTTTAACACAATGTGTGTTCCTAAACGAGCATCTGATAACTAGCCTGCGCCAGCAGCTGCAACGCATTCAGATGTTTTCAATTTCATGTTTTACAAATGGAACACACCATTTTAAACATCTCCACTTGAAAATGGTGACTTGTGAGCTTGTAAACACAATACGTGAAGCAGAGATTCAAATCCAATCTGCGGGTCTGAATAATGCCTGCAGTGGCAAGTTTAAGAGGCTCCAATTTTCTTTGGAGGATTAAAGAAAGGTGATGCTTGAAGGTCAGATAAAGCACAGTGTGCAACAAAAAGGGACAAAATCCGAGACAATTGCACAGACGGGAGAACAGCAGAGTGAGGCTATCAAATAGCTTGAGAGACAAATAGTGGGGATAGGAAAGTGAATGACAAAATGAGGCAGGCTTGAAAGATGCAGGGAGGCAGGTCAACATTCCAATAACAACACCGTTTGGCATGGTGTTTTCTCCTTCTCACTCTCCTGCCTCATTCCTGCTGTTTTTCAAAGGAAGCTGGCTCAGGCTGCAGCATCTAACTAGTTCCTGCTCACACAGAGTGCCTATTCAGACCTGTTCTGCTCCTACTAACCGCTGAATGGGCAACGCCTGGGGTGAAGACTGAGGTACACAGCACTGTGGTAACAACCATGGGGGACAGGGAAAGTTGGGGTGCAGGCATGAGGAGAGGAGCCACCTGATTTGGACTGTAGTCAGCAGGATTGACGTTAACTGGATGGCTGTGCGTTAGGAGCTAGACGTGCTGTTCCAAGAAAGAGAAGAGGGCTTGGTGGGAAGCAATGGGTGTGTGTGTTGTGATACAAAGCCCCCTTTCTCCTCTTGCTCACACACACTGTGCTTGCTTTTGGCATACCGCACTGGAAGAACTGGAAGATACTATAGTAATTCGTGGCACAGATGCCAAAAACACACAGCCAACAGGCTTAAACATATATACATAACCATTACAAGTAAATAAGCAAAGCTATTTGCATTTTAGGCTGTTGCACTACTGTAGAAAATCATTTCCATCACCTTTCATCTAATTGAAATCAAATGAAAACAGCTAATTAACAACCTCACATTGAAACTCATATCCAGGGTATTAAACCTAAGGCCTTCAATTAAATACAAGATTAAATAGCTTACAGTATTGGATCAATACTCTTTGCAAATACAGCATTTACTTGCACACATTCTCAGAAGCGCACAGACACACACAGCAAGGAGTGGTGTGCAGTGAAGAGGTCTGTTGCAAAGGAATGTGTTTTGGCTGAGACTTGACATGTGTATCCTGTATCAAAAGTGATCAAGTGCTGTTAGCTTTAGCATACGTTCCACTTGTGTCTGCTCGAACTTAGACTACTTAAAGAACCTCCCAGCTGAACTAACACACACGCACACCACCAGATGCACACGCATGCAGATTTCACCTGCTGACTAACTGCTTCATAAAAGGTGATACTGACTTGAATGCTGAAATTACAAATTCATCACAACAAAGGAAGGAATTGGAAATTCAATTTATACTGTGATCCAATTTATGGTGAAAACAAATATAAATCTGAAAATTAAGATCAAGGAGTATAATACAAAAAATGGATGCAGCAACAAGTCTAGGCTTGAGGAGCCAGGGGAATAACTTAATCTGAACAATTTCTGTTCAATTAAAAGAAAAATAAGATTAACCTTTGCTCTTATTACACATTCATCATCAGAGCTTCATCCCCTCCAGTTACAGGGCCCGAGATACTGGTTTACTGTCCTAAAGACGGATAGGGATTAACTGCTATCAGTCTGGCCTTTGCCCCTCCAACACGACCTGCATTTAGAAAGCATTGCATTGGTGCGATCTAAAGGGCCCAGAGCTGAGAAATTTCTGCTAACAGGGCTAACACTCAGGAGGGTTTGTGTCTGTGTGGTTAAATTGCTGCAGCATGTTTTCAAGCACATGCCAACATACGTGCAAGGGAGCAGATGAACAGATGAAGAGACGCTGCATGAATACCAGCTGATGGATATTTATGGCCATCTGCAGAGTTCAGAATCTGTAAAAATATCTGAGGCACGGCCTCGGCTAAGTTTAGGGTTTGGGAGCGTGTGACCAGTCGAACATGACTCTCGGGTAAGTCAGCAAGAAAGACCCACGTGACCCCCCCCCCCAACCCCCAGAGTCAACCGGGGTTAGAGATGACCTACCATGACTACAACATTTCAGGGTCAACATCAGGCTCTTTTGTTTTGTTTGGTTCAGAAATATTGACCTAAGAGTTGTCATTTTTTGGTGCATTCTGACAGATAAAAGTATTAAGTGAAATTCTGTTTTAATGGTCCACTGAATTTGGGCTGGGAGAACGGCACAGGGTTTTAGTACTATCTGAAATGCAGGTAAAAATCAACAACAATAAAACCTCCAAATACTAAACTTTGGACTAATGTTACTGGTGCTCTTCAGCAGTTTTTAACGTCACTTGTCTACACTTTGTGTTCTCTACATGTTCAACAAATACTGATGGGTCAATTCTGCATCACATCCGCATATCTGACAACTGCTGCAGAACCCACAAACATGGAATCTCTTTATTCTTCAAATCAGATGACATCACTGGCATGAAAAGCAGCAGCGAGACAACAAACTTGCTCTCACACACAGAGAAAGAATTGTACTTTCCCAAACAATGACTGACACACAAAATGAAGCGCTGTGCAAAAACCCTGCTTTTATAACTTGAGCAAAGACACATGATCTCAGGAACATATTTGCAAGTGTCGACATTTAATGCTGTATCGCCAGAGGTGGCAAAATTCTTTACTTAAGTAGAAGAAAATTAAAAATGGCTCCATTTTCTGTTGCCTTCATTGTAAAGGGTGACTTTGCCTCCACACCTAAACACAAGCATGACTATAATCAGGGGTTAAAGTGGGATTTGGCAGGTGGGCGAGAAGCCGGGAACCCTGAGATCAGTCGTCGGGGCTATGTGCAAGAAAAAGAATCACAACTTTCTATTGCGATCTCCAGTTTTTGTGTACAGGCTGTGATCAGCCGACATGTGCTGCTGCTGCTCTGAGGTTTACTGCTTTTTGTGGATAAACTGAATTCAGCAAGATGTATACAGATGTTTAATGAGCTGATTTATATACTGTCTTTATACTGACAGTATACAGTTGGCATAAAGGTTGAATTCAGTGCATGAATCTAAGCATCATCAGCTTAAAATCAAATTCATCTCTGCAACACTTGATGTAACCTAACGCTGACCATGACCACCACAGCCGCTGTGCACCAGTCCAATACAGAGAATGAGTATGGCACTATAAATGATGCATAAATTATAAGGTTTTGCCTCTTTCATCTCTTTGTATGCAATAAGCCCCGACGATGGATTCACCAACAGGTGTGTCTTTTATGTGTTATTGTTTTTGCAATTTAGGCTCAGATTGGTTTGATGTTTGAAGGCGTGCAGTGCTGGGAAGTAAAAAAGACCTGACTTAAAATGCTTTAAATCTATAATAACAAGACTGTTTTGAAAATGTAAGGTGTAGAAAGTACACATATTTATGTTAAGATGCAGGAAGTAAAAGTAAAAAGTTGGAAGAAAACTAAATACTCAAGATACCTGAAAATTCTACTTAAGTATACAGTAACGTCCCACCTCTGTGGATCTTAGGCTAACATTAGATCAGGCAGAAAGCACCCATCTACTGTCCTGGGCTGTCCAATGGAAACATGGTGGGAAAAAAATCAAGAGAAGGTGAAGAAGACCGTAAACTAGCAGCCAGTATAACGTAAATAAATAAATAAATAAATGATGCTATATCTGGGTTATTATAGTGTGTAACCATTAAAGCCAGTGGGTTCAATGACATCTTGTTGTCTCTCCCGGTGGGAAACAATAATTACTCATGACCATTTCCTGTTTTCCCATCAGCCATGTCTCCTTTGGGGTAAATCCTGTATCCTGCGATGCAAATGCCTTTAATATGTTATACGGAGCTTAAGAAGAAACACTACAGCGAGTATGGCAGAGAAAGACTAAAGAAAACGTCTGGGCCAAGAATGTAGCAATTGCTTTTCTAACAGACTTGTTATAACATGAAGAGGAAAAAATGTTGCTTTTTACTGAGCTTGAAAATAGCACAATGTTCCCTCCTCCCTCCTGATGCCGCAATTACAAATGCTTGAGTAATGCTGAAATCTTAGTATATGCACAGTCTCCTCAGTTTTTCTTTTGAAATACTCTCTTCACTTCTGAAATTATCAGTAAAACAAAGAAATAACAAAAAAGGACTACCTCTATATGACTCAGCTATATTGTAGATATAAGTTACACTGCCGCAGGGAAAAATCAAATGGAGGAGAAAAGGGTTCACATGTAATAACTGCAAGCCCCGATGATCCAAAAGGACGTTTATGAAAGACCCTGGAGCAAAAAACATCCATAGCTTGCTGAAATTACAGTTAACGTGTGGGCCATGCAGCTCAGTCAAAGGATCCTTGTCTCATAAACCCACCCAGGCAGAGAAGACATGGGGGGGGGGCTGAATGAATGAGCATTTGAGCAAACAAGTGAGTGTTTACCAGTGAAAATTATGGAGCGAGACCATCCACCAAACTAAAATTCTCACAGGTTAACGCAGAGCAGGGCCTCTCTGCAGCTGACCTTCACCTTTCAACTCCTCGTGAAGGAGGAAAAGCAACAAGAGAGCTTTCCCACATGACTAAATAAGGGGTCATCATCTTGTTATTGCACACGTCTACCCTTGTAATTGCATTTACAGAAATGTAACTGGAACCGAGATAGCGAAATTCTCAAGGATCGTGAGACAGAAACTCCTTGTTATCTGCATTCCACAGTAATGCCTTAGATTTAATAATCAGACAAAGCACCATGTTCTGGACTACCTCTGAGCAGTAAATAACGTTCTTCATCAAAGCAGCAGCCTCTGTAGCAGGAACTAACAACCTGATTAGCGTCTGATCAACTCATCATTAAGAACTTGTGGCAGCTGTTTTAGGAATTTTGTGCTACACATCATATAAAGGTGACCCCTGAGCAAACTGGGTGATACTTTCAAAGACTGTTCAAGAGTTAGCGAAACCAAATCCCAGAAAAATAATATATCAGGCCTCGCTTAAGGTCTACATGACTTCATAGCTTCTCCCCCTTATGTGATGAAAAAACAGACACCTGGCTCTGTGGCACTTGGCACAGGTACACAGACAAAGAAACACTTCAAATCCAAAAACAATGCCAAAATGCCAGCAGGTAAAGCACACCATGAGCCTCTTATGCGGCTCCCATGTTACAGCGTAAGAGTTTATTGACTAGAGTTCAGCTGACATGGTGAGAGACAAACTCTCTGCTTTTGAAACCTCTAAGACAGCTGCAGCACAGGCAGGCTTTCTTTTTCTTCTTCAGCTTATACAGACAGAAAATAAAGTATATTAAAATATCCCTTTGAAATTCCTGTAACATTTCCAATGACCATATGTCTCTTCTGCCTTTCAGCTCTATTGAATGAAATACTCATTCTTCAGGTATTTCCTCTGAAACAGGAAAAAGGAACAAAGACAATGAGTGATGCCTAGCCATTGCACGGGTCATAAAACTTTTATCAAATTACATGGATTGACGCCTTTCTCTCTCTTCCTCGCAACACAACTGCATGCTCTCTCTCACGCAGACGTGCACGCACGCACACTCCCACAGGGACCTGTGAGGCCCACATGTGCAGCTGTGGACTGTGTGTGAACCCCAGTTGCAAGGAGACATTGAGGGAGAGACGGATGGCACGCAGTGTTGTTTTCTGTTTGCTGTCAGTGAGAGCTTTGCCACCTGTAAAAAGAAGAGCCCACACCAGTGTCAGTGCAACTTGTTTGTCACACAAAGATTCCTCAACCATCCCCTCTGTAAACTCTGCAACAGCTGCAGACTCAAACAGAGGATGCACTGTACTTTTGCGAGCGCATATCTGAAAATAGAGGTCATTTATCAACCAAGCTGCATGCGCTCACAGTGGATCAATTAAGAAACGAAATTAGTCCGCTACATGACTACACACACTTTGGCTGACATACACAACTCTGAAAACCTGTAAAGTGGTCAAAACAGTGTCAGTATCAAACAACAAAACAAACCTGCAAAAGTCAGAGAGAGGTGACGAAATTATCTTGTTTACCTGCAAACTGAGCGCAATCTGACGAATGTACATCATATTGAGATCCTCCAGTATCCACAGTTTTTCCTCCATGTTTGCGTGTTTATCAATTGGCATCCTTTAGGCAGGTAACGAAAGATTGACTTCTTTTGGAAGTTAACGTGTTCAGACCGCTACCCCGCAGGAACTGGGGACACGGGGTTCATTATGGCAGTGTCCTGTTAAGTCGTCAATGATTAAAAAATAAATAAAAATCAGCGCGTAAAAGTTCAGCTCCTCATCCAAAACAAGCCTAGTAGCGCCGGGAAAGCAGGCAAGAGGTGTAGTGGTTGACAGCATCGACTGCACTGGAGTAACCCAGTCCATAAAATCCCACCAACTCGTTCACGGCGCGTATTCTTCTTCTGTACTTTTTTCTCCGGGCAACAACGATCCTCTCAAACACCCACAGTCAACACCCAGCGGCAGCTGGGAAAGAATGGAGCCTTTTAAAATGCAGTTGTTCTCCTTGTGTCCCAGTGTCCCGACTATGAACGCCGTCTGTCCTCTGTGACCAGGGACCTTTCCACAAAAGGGCATCGCCTCTGCGGGAGTGATAGGCACAACTACTCCACTGTGTGCGCCCTGACGCTGCCCAACCCGGCGCTAAATTAACCCCTACAACGGCGCCTCTGTTGATGATAATAAACTCTTAAAAAAGAAGAAAGAGGGAAGACAGAGAGAGAGAGAGAGGGGGAGATTGCTACAGCTGAACACACGCCCTTCTAAACGAACATATAGCAAAAACCGCACCAGCACGCAGGCACAGCGGGGCGGAGAGCTTTGTTCATCTTACGAGCCTGATAACAAATGGAGAAATTATAACAGTGTCAGAACGGAGTAAGACTGACAATATACCCCGAAATATCACCAGAAACCAGCTTAATTCAAGAAGAAATGTTTGTGTGTTACGTTTAAACTAATATTAAATGTTGCTAAATTAATTACTAAATTACTACAATATTCGCGCGCACATCCCAAAGGATTACCTCGATATACCTATAGGATCACATACATAACCCCAAATCAAAAAGACTGCTTTGAACACAGACTGTGAAAACCTTTTAAGCATCACTTGAAAACTGCTAAGTCTTCTGGAATTTCTTACAATATCCCATCATTTTCGGCTCTTTAAATGACAAAATCAAAATCAGAGTCGAAAATTTTAGGGGGGAAAAAGTAAAAATATTCCCTACTTTGTAAATAAAGCGTTTATTGCCACGCCAGAGGCGGGTCTCCTTCCCAAAGATCAAAGCTGGCTCCAGTTTCCTGTGTTCTCAAAAGAGAGAATCCCAAAGTTTACTCCATGTGACTTTCAGCCACATATTTTCCTGATGGTTGCGTTTATGTCTGGGAAAAGTGGTTTATAGTCAATATGAACCTGCTCCACGCAAAGTATGAGCAAGAAAAAAAAAATTAGTCATCCTGTTCTCCTCTCCAGTGCGCTAATCCCATTCCTGCGCTGTTGCGCTGCATGTATCCTGGCTTGTGCAGCGCAAACCACAAGCCGACCCCTCAACAGGAAACCGAAATTACGTAGCACGGTACTCAGACAGATTAATTAAAAATTAACACATTCTTCTGCTCTTCAGCACTGGAGTGAATCACAGGAGTGACTCAATGGGTCACTAGATTTCAAGGAAGATCACTCCTTAAAACAAAGTTCCACAACATATATTGTTAGGATGTTTTCCCACCACATTCTTCTGCTTTACAAGATCTTTGGGACCACTCTTCTCTACACACATGTCCATATGGTACACCATAACCCTGGGGCATGTCCTCTAAACCTCTGTACACATGCAAACAGTGAAAACAAAGGAGCTGATTAAGCACTTTCACCTCAGAGGAGCAGAGCCAGGGGCGAAGGAAAGCCAGGTTATTTCCCCGAGAAAAGCCTCCACCTTCAGAGTTTAAATCACCCGGCTAATCTTCTGCAGACACCAACATATGCAGCAAGACAGGAGATTTATTGTTCTAGAGGTGGAAAAAGAAATAGTTGAGTTAAAATGCAAAGAGGTGCATTTTGGGACTCTGTGCGAGTGTGCCTGCGTGCATCTAAATCACTCAAAAAATCACATGCAGCCAATCCTCTCTGAAAGGTGATCTGGCATGCTTCTGAAATGGAAAAATGCTGATCCAACAAGACCTCAGACATATGCTTAACACTGGACTGACCTGTGCTGCAACAAGCTTAACTATGTCAAAGTTTTTCAAAGAGCTGCTCTCACCTTTTATTGATATTTTGATGTATTTGTAAGAACAAACAGCAAAAACGCAACAAGATTAAAAAAGTGTGTCTACTATTCCAGTACCCCTTAATCCATTTAGTTTGTCCTTAGGCTTTATTACACCAGCGGCAGTTCTTTGAGGCAGAAATGGCTGCTGGTAAATCTCCCTGCAGTAAAACACAAAGACTTACATATTATGACAAATGCCCAGAGGCTGAACAAAAACAGACAGAAAACAGCTATTATCTCAATGATAGGGCACACTGACAGGTGGTTAACCAGCTCGAACACTCCATCTTGGCCCAGAGCCACTGAGAATAGGGCAAACTCAGGTAGCCAGAGACAGCCGATTAGTGGGATGTGCAGAGGCCTAACACCTTTGCGCCTGACTGACTTTGCGATGTTAAATGGCAATTACCTGATTGGATGTTGGATTAGCAGTGACTGTTCTTCTGACTGAAGTAGGGCCAGATGTGCTAATTGACTGCTATGAGGGAGTCATGAAATCAATCTATTACACAACCAGCTAATCCCACACCAACTCAGTGTTTAATCAAAACAGGGAAGACACACACACACACACACACACACACACACACACACACACACACACACACACACACACACACACACACACACACACACACACACACACAGAGCCTCAATCTTGCATAATAGAATCCGAGAGGGTTGGACTTCTCTAAAGACAATACCCGGTGCCTCTGTCCTTTCTGAAAGGAAGTGTGGAGGAATATAGAAAACTTCCTGCCTATACACATAATCAGCTGGAGGAAACATGCTGGAGCCAAAGCACAGAGTGACCTAGGGGTGCTCTGCCAACGGAACATTAAACAGGACATATTATACCTGCCCTTTGCCCTTTGATAGACCAGCAGCATGTTCAAAGTTTGCCCTAAGCTGGATCAGCGATTTAGAAAATAGATGGATGGCTACTATACCTGTTTTAACCCAGACTCCTACAGAATACGTACTTCAAGTTTCAGTTCAGGATAGCACACAGATCCTTCATTGTACCAGCCCTATAATAAACATGGTTTAAGCTCTGGTCCAAACAGGCTGTTTTCTAATTCCAACCGAGGTGCTGCTGCCCACGGCCCTTTCAGTTATGTGTCTGCGAGTGACAGAGCGGAGTAGCAGCATATTCAATTGACCACAGAGGAAGCAGACCTGAATGAAATATTCTGTTGCTTCCAACTTGACGTGTAAATATAGCCAAAACCACAGCACAGCTGTTGTTTTTTTAATTCAGTGTGTGGTGACTATTCTAAAATCAGGATTTTAGAATTGAAGAGCAGTGGCTTGGACATGGCTTGTAGGTGACAGATAGTCAACATGAAGTTTTAATGAGCCATGTTTCAGCCACTGTTTTATACTCTTTCTGCTGTCTGGGAATAAAGAGAGATCAATGCGTGACGCTAAGCAGCTTTACTGGGTACTTGGTTGTCCGTCCATCCATCCATCCATCCATCCATCCATCCATCCATCCATCCATCCATCCATCCATCCATCCATCCATCCATCCATCCATCCATCCATCCTCTTCTGTTAATCTGGGGCCTGTAAAATAAAATTCAGTTAATTTTTCAGCCCTATAAATGTCCTAGTCTGGGATGAATTTTAACACCTTTAATTATCCCTCCACTTTTGCTTTCGCGTCACTAGGTCAAAATTAGCATATTGCATGTCGGCATGTTCTCCTGGAAACTACAGGCATAGGAAACCATAGCATTCAGTGTATCAAACAGGTTTTCATGAAGCCAACAATCTAACAGTTTTCAAGATTGTTTAAATGATTTCAATTGGAAGCAAAACCCAAAGGGAGTGCTCCTGAAACAATACAGCATTTTCCAGAATTCAGTACCCTTTAATCAAATGTTTTTCAAATGTCAAAAGTAACAAAAGATGCTGTAATAAATTATCATTTTTTAGGGACAAGCTGTGAGGTAGGCAGGAGATGAACACACAATGCAGGACTCGGAAGACAAAACACAAACTTAAAAACAGCTTTATTGCTGAGCACTTACTAAATACAGAATAAAGCAGATCCACAGCAAACATTTCAAAACTAAGACTCTTCATAAATAAAGGATGAGGGGAGACTGAGAAATACACACACGCGCGCGCACGCACACACACACACACACACACACACACACAGGATAACGAGGGAACAGTCAACAGGTGGGAGAGCAGCTGAAACCAATCACAAATAAAGATGCAAGGGAAGTAGAACTAAACCCAAAGCACATCAAAATAGGACAAAAAATAACTAACACTGGGACGAGGACTCAGATATACGAACTTGACACAGAAACAGCAGATAAACAAGGAGACAAACAGAATGGGAACACAAAAGGGGATTTAAAACCTATCAATTAAAGGAGTCAGGGAACTGAAGGCACTGACTACAGGAGCATCAGGAATGTAAAACATAAACAGAAAGCTATGGAGCTCAAACATAAACCCCATCTCAAAGCCCAGAACAAACCTACAGAGCTTCAGAACAGGAGCACAGAGCAAACAGCAGGAAATAAAACTACAACAAGCTCATGTAAGGTAAGGAAAATCAACAAGACCCATAAACACTAAAAAGATAACAGAAAGCTAAATACCAAGAATACTAAATGTTGAACTATAATACAAAGATAGCCGAAACTAGAAAAACCTCAAACGTTCCCCAAACTCAAAACCGACCATGGCATCATTATCCTTCATCAGCACCAGGTCTCCTGAATCTGAACACAGTATTCCTAAAGTTCAATTCACAAATATAAAATGTAATATCATAGAGATCAATACTGTCGTCATTTCGTTATATAATTCAGCTTGTGTAAAAAGTTCAATGCTGCCTTTGGTCGGATTCAGTGTGGTGGCCGAACAGGGCAGGGAAACACACTGGGGCCTCAGGCAGCCATGCCCCACACCACAACAAAGAACTCTGACTATCATCAAAACCAAATCTGAAATCTGAACTCCACCACGACTCCCACTCACTTAAATTACACACACAGACACACCAGCCCACACTTACAAACACAAATGTGCATCTAGACATAAATAGATATAAACAAACGTGCGCGCACACACAAGGCATGAAGCTGTAGCAAAATGGTCTCCAATTTAGACAAATGTGGTTGATCAAAGCTCCTCTGTCTGACTACAGCCCTGTTGTTAAAGTGAGAAGGGATTATTACAGACTTTTTCACACATTCAGGCAGATTTTTGGTCACGCAGAAAAAAAAGAGACCTGCCAGATCACCAAATCTGCCATTGCACAGTCCAAGATGAAACATCAAAAAGGTGAACTGCTTTTTATGAAGATATTTAAAAATGTTTGTGATTGCACACCGTGAGGAAGGGAAAAAAAAAGCTCTGATCAAAGTAAGAACAGGCGTACAGAAACAGAAAATCTGACTCAACAGATTAGAATATCACAAGACTTCAATTACTTGGCTGTGTTAGGCTATGTTACGGCAGACGCTGCTCAACACGATGACAGCCGTGTGTGATGAGCTGTGAAAGCAGACATCATTTCATAAGGAAATCCCCCAGAGGTCAGTTCTCAGTTACAGAGCATGAAAAACCTGCGGCGACAGCCACAGAGTCATAACTCAGGCACAGAGACAGTGTAATGACATTGTAAATCGCAACAACAGTCTAGCTTGTTATTAGGTGTATCGGCTTCAGTGTGATACACTTAATAAGAAGTCTGTCCACAATGATGGAGCTTCTGCTTTAAGATTAGGTAAAGGGGACGTTGTGATGATGTGTGCAACACTGAAGATGAAAAGTCCGACATCTGGCTGCAAATCATGCAACAGATATTTTTCTTTCACTGGAAATCCCACACAGAAATGGGTGACTACATTACAATCCACGGGTTAGCTTACAAGATCTGGGGGGAGTCAGGGTAACGGGTCAGGGTTTTAAGTGCTTAGTTGGAGGGCTGATCTTATTTCTCAATATCACCCCTTTTACTAATAACTGTGAAGGAAAAACAGACTCAAACACACACACACACACACAAACACACACACACACATACACACACACACAGAGCTATAGAGACAGTTCAGCAGTTCAGCTGCAGTTTGGCTGCTCCCCAGAATCATTGCTGACTTTCAGGAACGCTACCTCAGCTGGTCACAGGAGACTGCAGCATCTCATCACTCTGAAGGACCAGGCATCTCAGTGAAAGAGGAACTCTCTCGTTAGGAAATTCATCTCCATTGATTTCTTGCCTCAGGGGTGCAGGCTGTGCAATATACAAGGAGATGTGTGTGGCTCTGAGAGGATGTGCACACCAAGGCGATTCATTTATGGGTCTTTTTTTATGTGAATGATTTTCTAAAATTAGTATTCATGACTGTAACATGAATATAAAGTGAACGTTGAAAATTGCAAGAGGAAGGTGAACAGGAGGGGAGAAAGGTCCGTCTTCTCTACTGAGGAGTGTGAAATGGAACAATGGCTCCCCCTGCAGAATGGCAGCTGCAACAGCAAGACTGGAGCCCTTTAGGCGCAAACCAAGGGAAACCTAATGTAACAGCAAGTTGCAGAGTACTTTACTGAGAAATAGCCTAAAGTGAAAAGCTTTGATGTGAGTTGTAGCAAACCTAAAAACCTCCAATCTGAAGAAGTAAACAAACAAACAAACAAACAAACAAAGGAAAAAAACAGGAATGTTCAAAGATGTAAAATGCTCTTATTTGTTTCCAGCTAAAACCAGAAATGACAAAGATGACTTTCACAGACATCAGAGAAGCAAAGAGGGAAAAAAGGAGTAAAGAGAACACGACTCAAGCTTCCAAATATAAGCAGTCAGACTTAAAAAGGCTGAAAATCTACATTTTATTAGGCGTGAAGTCACTTCTGCCAGACTATAAAACTTGTTTTGAATCAGAGCTCGGTGCCAAGAAGATGCTTTTTCTGTGGGTAAAATCCAAAGCGAGAGCCACAAATCGAAACATCTGCAGAAACAATACAAGAATCTAAGCACCTGCGGAGAAAACACTCAGGAAACTGCAAATCAAACACACAAACACTGCATCTTTATACTGGGTTTAATACTTTTGCCAGCTTGGAACGAGGAGGGAGAGAGCCTAATGTGGAATTTTAATCAAAAAGGTATGGAAGGCAGCATTACCTTGAACTACTCTTTCTAAAGATCTTTGTTGTTTATAAAGTCACCCCTTGGTTCAGAATATTCAAGCACCAACGATTCGGCACTGCATTAACTTTGTGATAAAATGATTCTTCCATATTCACATGACACCGTGCAAATTATTTATCTTGCAGCCGCTAGCGTCGCTTCAGTTTTCTGGCCAGCTGACGAGTTGTACTCTGAGGAATCACCTACTGAGGGCTGAGTTTGGACACAAACACACAAAGATAATAATGCATAATGTGCCCTTTGTGTAAAACTGACAACGGTACTGACTTTTTTTTTTTTTACTGCTGGTTTTCTTGTTAGTGAAGTAATTTAGTCTATCAAACTTCATAAAACGGTAAAAATCTTCCATCAAAATTCTTCAAAGCTCTAAATGCTGACTTTAAATTACCTTGTTTTGTTCAAACAATGGTTTACAGTCAGTTAATTAAAAGCTATAATTTTATCTCTGATTACATTGTATTTCAGTGTGATGTACAGGAAGTTAAACACAACTATGATAAGAATGGATGCATGCTGTGAAACACCTTTAAGGCAGTTTTTTAAAACACTGGTGCTGTTATGACATTTTGAAGCGCGTCCTCTTTCACTCCTGTCAAATGATGCAAACTGGCATTCAATCTGCTCTACCTACTACAAATGTCTTTTTTTGGTAATATGACTGACACACCGAGTGCTTTTTCATATCCAAATGCTCTTCATATTTGGTGGTATATTCACACAGGCATTTGGTGTATCGTTCATATCTGACAGCAGGCATAATTAAACATCAAAAATCCACAGAAGTGAACATCTAGACTGATTGCTTTCGTTCCTTGAGGTAGGCAGTAAACGGAAAACTTGGGACAGGCCAGAGAAAATAACTGCTGAGACAACAGCAAAAACACAACCATACAACAACATGTGACAGTGCGCCGTCTGCCACTGGGCCCAGTAAATACACACATTAAGACGCGGGCATGCTGGCAGGGACTTGTACACTGCGGCGCATGCTGGGAAAGCAGACATGCATAATAGAACCATCTGCTCTCATAAAGTCAAACACCTGCTTGGCATCAACAAAACAGAGAACATCGTTGGCGTTTGTGCCCCTTTTGCCCTCTCCTCTCCACGGTAACATTCAGAGAACTCGCGATCAGACTGCGGGTGCAACAAATTTAAGATGGAGCTGTGAATTCAAAAAAATCAATGCCACACTAAATTAGTTGGTACAAAGAGCAACACAATACCTACCTCCACAACATCCACAGTTTATTGGTTATTACACGCTGTTCACTGTAGGGTGCAGTCGGTCATTTACCTTGAACCCCTCACTTTGTATCTTAGTGAGATTACACAAAATGAAAACAATAGCTTGACTCAGTGCAGGAACAGGCATGCACAACACACCCACTTGCCCCTGTGAACATTTCTCAGTATTGATTCCTTTCACTGTGCATTCCCCTGTATGAAAGAGTGTGGCCCTGACTCTATCTATTTCATATTAACGTTAGGTGGTTATGTGATGTATAGAGCCCAGGAGTAAAAAAAGGCCCTTTGTGGAGAAAAAAAAGAAAAAAAAAGAGAAAAGACCAGGACAGAAAAAGGTGTAGCTCAGTGGGCTAACACAGACATGCCCCATATCCCTCAGCATTACTGAATGTGTGGAATTGAAGGTTAATGACTTGTCCCTGGCAAAGTTAGAGGCTAAACTTAGAATATGAAATGTTGCAATGAACCCACACAGCGTGCAAAGTATTTTTTTTCTCATTGTTGGCTTCTTTGGCTTCTAGGGCCATGCAAGATGTAGGAAACCTCAAACCTCAGGGGTTTTATAATTTCATAAACCCAAATTCCACACACAACATGCAAACGCCAACATCTACAAAGATTTCTATTTCCGGCACAGCATGTTTGTCAGAGAATGGCATTTTTCCTCATGGAGACAAAGCCTCTCATGTTTCTAAGCCCTCGGTATTAAAGGAGCTGACGACAAGTGCCTTGGACGGTAAATGACACCGTGCGCTGGAATTTGGGTGTGCATGTGTGTCTTTTATCAATGTTTAACAAAGGTGCTCTCAGTGGGGGTCTTGTGCTAAAAGGAAGAGGATACCTTTAGCGTAAGAGAGGTCAAATTCTTTTTTACAATCTGTTAGCGCTGGGCTGAATAGGTTAAGAACAGAGATGCAATGTACCAAAAAAAAGGAAATAAATGAACATAAACCAAATAGCAATCTGCTGTGGCTGTCCAGAAGTAAAGAGAGGGTACTTCCTCTGTATAAACTGGATCAGAAAAGTGGGTTAGCCCTGAAGTACATGGGAAAAAGGACCCATTTCCCTGTTTCATCGGGGGACCTAAGTCGGAAAGTAGTGGAGTGGCCCACATGATATGGATCTCTTGGGGAGGGAAGGTGTTACGGATAATAGATTTACAAGAACAAGGACATGAAAGCTCACAAGGGCTAGCAAACAGGTATAGAACAAAGGGTTTACCTGCTCTACATGTCATTAAATGTACCATTTCTTTCATATAATCCAGAGGAAATCACATCATTCTGTCACTATTCAAAGTCTATTCTGGTTCACTTTATATTTCTTTAATGCCATGTCATACCCGTTCATACACTCTATGTGAGCTTATAGTTGCAACGATGGCAAAACACAAATCCTTCCATTGTAACATTACCCCTGTTTCCCAATATTAAAGGAAATACAGGGCAAGAAGGGACTTGTATGGCAACAGGTCTGGGTTACTCTGATTCAGTAGCTTTATCCACTTCACTAACCAAGGTAGTAACTGAATGAGACAGGTCTGATGATGCATGGAGGAAGTTTCTCATCTGGGGCAGTGGGAAAGTATCCAGTGATTAAGCCTCCTCCGTGTATCTCTCTGTCTGTCTGCTAACCGAGTCACTGCCAGTAACAGCCTCACACAGGACAGCGTATGCTGAGTGAACAAAGAAGAATATGCAATGGACCTTGCTCAAAGAGACACTGCTGCTTAGTCACTGGCTGTATGTGTGTGTCTGTGTATGCGTGTGAAGCAGCGGAAAACTGAATGATCCCATGAATAACTAATGGCAAGTGCAAAACATCAGCTTTCATTCATAATAATTGTTGGTAAGGGGGCAGGCACTTGACACTGTGCAGACATGTAGATACAGTTGTGTGAGCGAGATACTGGCCCTAAGTTTGACTCACTTCCTCTGCGTGTCTACACGATTATTGTACACGCCTGCTCTGCTACTTTATCTTCTCGCCTTGTTCACAATGAACCCTTTAATGCGCAAAAACACATCGCGGTGTTTGGGTGGGGTTCACTTGCACCGTAAGCAGCCGACCCTCAGCTGTTAAACTGCACCCTGACACCAGTTGCCACATAGAGACACTAACCACACTGCAAG
>VUQK01012419.1:0-14455 GCA_015106715.1 Bujurquina vittata
AAAAAAAAAAAAAAAAAAAAAAAAATATATATATATATATATATATATATATATATATATATATATATATAAAAAACTAGAAAAGTTGAAGTTCTAAAAGTGCTTTTTTTCAGGAAATTTAGTGTGTGGGTGCTGCATTACCAACCAGGCCAAATTTCTACCAACTTTGAATTTTTTTCCTTTTCTTTTTTCTGCAGGAAATATGGGTCAGGAAAAATACAAGTACAAGAGCTTCGATTTTTTTTAAAAAAAAGAGAGCAGGCATTAGATTCAGACTAGAGAACCACCATAAAATAAACAAATGAAATAAAAAAATGACACCAAGGCAGATTTAGACGTGTGAGCAGGAGCTTTTATGCAATAAAGAAGCGATTTCCGAGGGAGTGTTAGGAGATTTTTGGGAGACAGAAATTAGATTTCACTTGTGAAATATCCTAAAATCACATTTGCGTATATTGTGTCAATATGTCGCTTGTGACGTGTCCAAAAATCCATGTGTACTTGTGAATTTTCCCCTTTTACTGTAGTGTTCATGCATGATAAATATATGAAATGTGCTGTTTTGAAAAGCACGGGGTGCTTAAAAGAATTACACAGGTCCAATCATAAACCAACAGAAAACAAAGGATCCAGTTTGGTCTGAAAAGAAAAGAAAGCACACACAAAAAGGAAACAATAATAACAAATGAAACACTTCTTTCATGTCTGACCCCTTAATATGATTCTTTAACTCGTGTATGTATGCAGGCCTGGCGTGTTTACATTGCCAGGCCTGGCAATGTATGCAGGCGTGTATGCGTGAGCTCAGATTTATTGTTAATTGAGCTGAACTGAGATCAGCAGCACCAAAAGCTTAAAGCAGAAAATGAGAGACGCACTCAAGTGGCTATCAGTATCATAAAGGAACAAAAGTGAAGGAGGAGAGGGAGGGAGGAAGGATGAAAGGAGATGATTTGCGGCGTTAATCCAAATTGAATTACTTTGATAACATCTCTTTCTTCTGCCTTTATTTTGTACATTATTTCCCCATTTCATTTCAAACACCCACTTTCCACCTTGTTGTTGCACTTAAGAGTTCCTCAAGACAATATGAGACACAGTTTGTCTTTAGTTAGAACGGTAACGTGTGCCTAGCCGCTCACAACAGATTTCTTTAAAATCAAACAGCTAGTAATGAACAAACAGCAATCAGTAGGTATTTATTAGTCCCTCTTTCCACTCATTCTCTCTCACCCACTCTCTGTTAATAGTGTAAATTAGCATATAAATGAGAGATAGCACGTGATCGAATCCGCCCTCCTTCAATCGGCCCATTGGGACTTATGATTATCTCTTTCTCCTCATTTTTTCTTCTCTCCTTATTACTCTTTTCTTCCCCTCTGTCTGCCTTTCTGTCTCTCACGACTGTAGTCACACAGATTCATTTTAGGCTTTTCTTCTGTCTCTATTCAAGGATGCCTTTTGCTTTTATTAACCAGTGCAGTTAAAGTGAGTCATTCGCTCTGTTTGTGATTATTTGTTTACCTGGATGTGTGTTCTGCCTGCCACTGTGTGCGGTTAGTTTAAGTGCACCTAATTGCTCCTGACTAATTAGTAGATGAGTTGAGGCATTTGGGAGATAGAGAACGCACACACGCACGCACGCACACATGCACACACACGCACACACGCACACACACATTTGCAGCACCTCTTCGTTCGTGTCCTAAGTGTTCATCTGTTGTTCCCTCCCTCCCTTGGCTTTATGTCCCCAGACAGTAGAAGGCTGGCGATACGCAGCAGGAGGTGTTAATGATGTGAGGGCTCTGTGTTCTCTGCTGGGAGCGATCTGTTGTGTGTTAGCTGCTGTCTGTCACCACACGAATGGAAAAACATCTTCATAGTTCATATGTGTGTGTATGTGTGAGCGAGTGCCTGCTTTTCCACTTTTCAGTTGCTCTGCATATTAAAAATCATGAATCTCCCGCCTACCCTCACTGCCAAACAACACTTGAACAACTTCACTGGTGCCTGTGTATGTGTGTGCACGTGGCCATTCATTTTTAGTTATGAGGTCTTTGCCACGAGCCGCGGTTCTCTTTTTTATAATTCGGATTTGTTGGTTGTGTTTTTAGTACGCTGGATACGTTTATGTTGTGTTTGTTTTTGCTCTGTAACTGTATGAGGTCACGTTAGCCTCGGCGACAGAGAGAGTACGACTTGTTCTCGTGCCACGGTGTCAAATGCTGCTGTTCTGCCAGATACTGCTGGGGTTACATAGATGCACGCAAGTGTCTGCGCCTTTATGAGCCGTCACAGCATTATTGGACACTGAGAGATAACAGTGTGTTTATAAAAGAACGATAAAGTCAACATTTGCTGCTTGGATGGGTTGAATAAGTCGTCGCACACTTGTCCACCGAGTGACAGCAGTTTGTGTTCCTTTGTGTTTTTACATTCAAAGATGGGGACCAAGTCCGCATCCACTCGCAGTCAGTTGCTGTCTTCAAAGAGACTTTGGTGTGTCGACAGCAATGAAATGGCAATAAGATGGAGTCAATTTGGGACTCACTGGGGTCAAGTTGGCAAATACGTGCAATCTGTTTGTGATAAAACTGATTACCTGCAATAAATTGACAAAAATCTCAAATCTTTTGACATCTACAGACAGAAATTCACATTAACTACTTGCATTCAGAGAACAGCCTGAACCTCACAGATTTGAAAATTTTTTGAGACATAGTTGCTTCTGACATTCTGCAGCAACTATGTCACAAATAGTGACATTCAGTGCTGCAGCGATTGAACTATAAAAACTTTTCTCTTTGTTTAGGACTATAGGTAGAACAGTTGGCAACCTTTTGTGTTGAGTCCCATATTTCAAAGAGATGTGTTGCTCATGAGTTGCGGTCATTGTGCAGACTGACTCAGATCGATTACAGATTGATAACAATGTGCTGACAGGCTGCCTGCATTTATGAATTAGCAATTATTTGCAAACCTTCCCAGTCAGTCTGAGTCAGACCCTAATTTGTTTGGAAACATGTTGCCTCCCATCAGGTGACCTGTGCAATCGTCTTGCAATCAAAAGGGGTCGCCTAGATTTTGAGGGTGTTGCACACTCAGCCTCTTGGTGACTGGCCAACTACTTCCAATCACTGATGGCAAAGAAATTAAGTGCAATCATCCAGCAACCACTGATTCCTTTCTAGTTGTACCAACACTGATTCACTCTTCTCTCAAATGTTCAGCTGAAACCACTAAAACCTTCATCTTCCTGTTCTTAGCTGACAGGAATGGCACCCAGTGTGCTCTTCTGCTGCTGTAGCCAATCTGTTCAGAGATGCTCTTCTGTATACCGTGGTTACAATCTCATCTCAATCTGCACTGAGTTGCTGCCATGTGATTGGCTGATTAGAGATTTACTTAATGATGTGACAAGTAAGTGTAAATGTCAGGTAATGTGTATAAAAATTCAAGGCTATTCTGCATGTGTGTAAATGGCTTGAGATTTGCTCCATCATTTGGTCTTTACGATCTTGGAGACAGTGAGAGTCTACTAAGATACACATGGGCTAATGTGTCCATCGTCAGGGCGATTACTTTCTACTAATGCTTTATGCTGTCTTGCCATTTTCCCTAGATAAATACTCAGAGTTGGAGATGGGTGATGCACTTGCGCGCGCGTATACACACACACACACACACACACACAGAATAGATGGAGAGTAAACATTTGAATAGTCTTAATTATTGCCTCGTGAAGCCATTTTTCCAGTGACTGAACAATGAAGCTGCGCCAAATGAAACACACACTTTGGCACTGTAGCTTTAAGAGAGAAAACCAAGCAAAATGATTTATCTTGCTAAAGATCACTGGCGCTTCTGTTTAACCAAACACAGACATTTTTTTCTTTTTTTTCTGGGTCTGCCGCTCGCTGCTTTTCCTTTCTTATGAATATTTTTTGTTTTAGCAACCTGGTGACGTTTAGTCTACACACACACACACACATACACACACACACAGCAGTGATGAGGATGTATGATGCTGGACTGAGTGAATTAAAGTGAATCAGAGTGTGTTAGACCATTGTCTGTTGGCTTCTCCTCGCCAGGAAGAGAATTACAAGACGCGCTCAAATACGCACACACACACCAAACTCTTAAGATCTGACACCCTTTCAGATATCCGCATTAGACCCTATAATCTAATTCCTGACTATCGTCTTACAAATCTAATCATGACACACCACTCATATTCAATATCACCAAACCTCCAGCCTTTTAGTTTGGCCTCTCAAACCACCGTGTAAAAGCTTCATCATGGGCCACGGTGATGAAATTAGCCTCTATTATCCCCCCTCTCTCTTTCTCTTCTTCTCTCCAACTCTCACTCCCTCCATTCTGTCTTACTTGAAGGAGTGTGCAGATTTAATTTACAGCAGGACTCATGAGCCACTTAGCACAATCTCTCTCCGTGTGCAAGGATTGATTGATTAGGCCTTATCTTGTTATCTGGGTCTGTGGTCGTTTGATAGGCCTGTTTGTTCTCTCACTAGTCTCTCAGCCTTTCTATCTATATCCCTTTCCTTTATGTAATTTCATGCCTCTGTCTTCTATTTAGCGTGTGTGTGTGTGAGAGAGTGAGAGAAATGGCCTCCAGCTTCTCTGTCTACTTTTCCTCCAATGTGGGAATCAGACACTGATAAGGACGGATTGTCTTGCAAGATCAGAATTAGGAAATTACACGTTTCTCTGTCACAGACTCTCAGCCACCCCTCCCTCTCTGCTGGCGGACTGCGAGCCGATATTGTTTCTCAGAATTTGCTCAAATTTCTCAGCTGTAATGGCTGGCTAAGTAAATACTCCACTGATGCCGTTTCAGCCGAGAGACATCAGCACGTTCACTGTGAGGCAACTCTTCACTGTAGGTTTGCTTTTTTCTCAATTTCATTCAGGAATATACGGCAGTGACCGATCTTTCACCATCAAGGGTTTGATTTGATTGGAAGCCATGAGGCACGGAGCAGGTAAAATGTAAGAGAGTGAGAAAATGTCATTCTTTTATGTTGCAAAGTTTTCATTTTTTACTCATTTGTTTTGCATCCTGATATTAAACACTGATTGTCCACGTGAGGACTAATGATTAGCTGGTCACTGTCAGGGGCTGGACTATAGCCACTGCCAAGTGGATGTCAGTCTGTGTGGTTGTACCTCAGACTTCAGTGACTGATTAAGGAAAACTAAACCACTACGTCAGGGCTGAACTGGGACCAAAGCAGACAAAATCTTCAAATAAATGTCTTAGATCAACTAAATCTTCATTCTTGCATTAAAAAGCGGTCAGTCACCAACTGAAAACCAGATCAGGAAAAACAGTGTGTTCCCTGACTGGTCAACAGACTGCTCTATAGACCTGTGTGACTGCTGTACTCTGTGTAGGCTAGTGATATTTCATTTTACTCTACTCAGCTTGTAGTTAATGAGTGTTTGCAAACAAGCTGGCATCTTCCATGAAAACTACTGGTAAGGTTTTCATTTTCCCACAACCTTGTGATCACACTTCATGACTTCTCCTTCCACCTCACAGACTAAAATCAGTGGAGCTCCTGTCAAGTTAGTCGAAGAATGCAAGGCTAAGAGTATATACAAATTTAAAATCCATACCTCTGATTCACATAGGGATAAACTACAGTCATTTTTCCTCTTAAATCCCAAATCTACAGACTAGTATGAAAATTATGGTTTTAAATATACTACGAGATGTTACAAAAATTTTTGTACTAGAGGAAAGAATACGACACCTGATGTGATCTCATGGATGTGCACATGTAAAGCAAAAGCTTGCCTAGTGGAGAATATGCGATTTGATTTCACAGAGTAAGCTCAGAGCACAACAGGCCCAAATGAGTTGGCTCAGTTAATACATGTGAATGCATAGGAAGAATTACTGTTACAATATAAAGGGTAGGCAACACTAATGAAAACCTGAAGTAGAAAAGTACTAAACTAAATGGAGCGATTGACTTTGGCAAAGACTAACAAACTTTTCAGGACTTTGAACGTTTTGACCCGACAGGCATGAACCCTTCATCACCTCTTTTTGGCTTGAAATCTAAATTCACCTCTGTCATGGCACCTAAACTATACCCTTCCTCACCTCGCCGCTCCCTCTTCATCAGTCCTGGCCACCTGCATTGCTCGTCTTCATCCTGCTCTCTGAGAACACCCCACCTCTTCCAGTCAATCAGTCTCCTGTACTTTTCCCACCGTCTGCCTCAATCTGACTTGTAAACACACACACACACACGCACACAGAGCTACACTCATCTGCTAACGCACACACAGAGCAGAGCGGCAGGTTCTCTCTAATGACGTCCTCGGAGCATAATTAGTCTGGCCAATTAACAGCAGTAACGATGCTTGCATTCATTATGTCAAATTACAGTGTGCTGACAGAGTGTCAACTCAGCTATGCTCACCTGCTGAGGGAATCTGTGTGTGTGTGTGAGTGTGTGTTTTGTTAGTTTATTAAATCCTACTTCATCATTCCATAGATGAAAAATGCCCAACTCATTTCTTTATTACATTCACGTGCACACACTTACACACAAACACAAACACACGCATGCTTTCAATTAATAGACTTGAAGCAGATCTATTATTCTGTTGCTTGTTGTCGTGGTAATGCTCTGGTGACCAGGAATAAGGCCTGTGAAACCAGTTGGATCGGCACATTGTTTTATTAAATCATGGATATTGATTTTATGTGTATGTGTGTATGTGCACGGTGTTATTAAATGCTATATATTACAATGAGTGAGATGGGACAGTGGGCTGAGATTTTGCACATGCTCATTAACATAACACTGCTGCATATGAGACAGGGGTGTGGACAGCAAAGACTAGAGGTGGATTCATCTTAATTAGCATTTCGGCTCTCCGGAGGTAAACCACTCTGGTGGGAACAACAACAACACACAAACACATGGGTGGAAAGCACTTATATTTGGTAGTGAGAAATAAAAGTATTTGTGAAATTAAAATTGTACTTAAGCTGAGTCTGTGGGTAATATTAATAATTTTTTACTTAATTATACAATTATAGCCTGCAGACTGGGATTTGGAATGGTGATGCTTCATTGTATATTACTGGATTCTTATTACTGAAACATTAATGCAGTTAGAGCAGAGGTTATTGGACCTACTTTATAAACTGCTGGGCTTTGTTAGAGTGCATTTCCATGTATTCTTAAGACAAAGTAAAGAATAAGCTATATTATAATTTGTTGCAAGTATATTTTATGAACTAGATTAATCAGCAAATCACTTGTAATTAAATACAATCTACATAAATATCCTGCTTTAGTAAAATAAAAAAGTATTCATTTTTATTATACTTCAAAACATAATACAATGCATACAATTTTATTTTACTTTAAAATGTGTACAAATTCTTGAAACTTCTAAACTGATTAATAAGAATTAATAGCTTTAACATTATATCAAGGATTTTATATTCTGTATTGCAGAGATGATTACAGAAGTTAATGCTAACCAACTGGCCCCAGTTCGTACCATCGTGTAATACCACTTGTAATACCTCAAGATGGAACAACGAGTCGAAGCACCCACTCTGTTTCTGGTCCAACTCGGAAGAAGAAGTATCTCTGCTCAGAGACTGTAGCGGTGTCCAAAATCAGGGGGCTCATCCTTCGAAGGACCCAGCCTACGTAGACCTGATCCTTCACAGCCCACAAAGACCGCAAAGGCCAGAAGTGAGCGGCTGTGAAATTGGACGGTCTAGCCTTCATAAGCAGGGGTTTGAAAAGGATGTATTACTTGACTGCATTTGGAGGAGCTTTCAAACATGGACAGCCTTCATTGTCTTGCTGTCGCGTAATTGCCATAAAAATGCGGCCTTCGAAGGATGCGGCTCCTAAATTTGGACGCTGGACTTTGAATTATTTCTGGGAAACATGAACTACTATGTCCGTTAACTAATCAAAGTCAAAGAAAGTCAGGCTGATAGTGTGCAGCATCTGCAGTCAGAATTTCTGAGCTCCCAACTGGAAGTTTCAACTGGAACACCCCCTCAAGTCTAACGTCCAACGGGGGAGGGTTGGAGCAACCCCACCATCCCCGACTTAAGAATCTAAGATGGTGGCAATACATATGAACATTAGTAAAACTGTAAAACTTGCTATGTACTGTTGTGATTTGTGATTTGCTAAATAAGCCATAGATAGAGCTCTATGCAGTGCAGTAGATCTACTGCAGTGGTGTTTTTAAGTGCAAAAAAAAACAAGCATTGCACTGTTGCTAGTGATATATGAATGGCTCTCCATGCCAAGGAGCAAGACATCCTGTTTTTCCTTGCTTTACTGACTTTACTAACAGAACCTGCTCAACTTGGGAGTGAAGTCACTATTGGCTCCAACATCTGAGGTAAATGGTATCATTTCACGGTCATCTAACAATTTCATATTTACGCAACAAGCCTGACACTAAACAGCAAAATTGGTTTTGTTTTCTAAAACAAGCCATACAAGTGTTTTCTGTGCTGCTACACTACTACATCCCATTCTTAATCCATAGAGTATAATATGATGTTGGCCCACCCTTTGCAGCTCAAAGACATTCAACTGTTCTGGGAAGGCTTTCCACAAGGTTTAAGAGTGTGTTCATGGGAAATTTTCACCATTCTTCCAGAAGTGCATTTGTGAGGTCAAACACTGACGTTGGACGAGTAGTCCTGGCTCACAGTCTCCGCTCTAATTCATCCCAGAGGTGTTCTATCAATTCTAAACATTGGATGCACATGCACTGAGCGTTATTGGATTTTCTTACTTGAGCATGGATCAAGACATCCTTTGCTTTTCTTTATTTCATACAACAGCAGAATAATCCACTCTTAGTCTGCAAATGTCCATTCAAAAAGAGCATTCAATGTGTTGACCTGGCTTCCAAACTCACCTATATCCAAATCCAATCAAGCACCTCACTCTGTGCCACAGCACCACAGCACCACAGCCAGAGGTTCTGTGCTGGGCTGTGATGGGTCGCAGTCTTTTTGGAGGCACGAGGGGACCTACACTATACTAGGCAGGTGGTTTTAATGTTGTGGTAGATCAGTGTACACTCGATCTTAGTGAAGAACAGAGACCTAAGCAGTCCTATGATAGGTAATTAGCTTGTGAAGTAATACAGACATGCACACAAAATACACAAATGCAACTCCACACACACACAAGAGGCAGAACTGGCTTACTCTCTTGATAGGCAATTAACTTGCTGCAGACACCTCATCAGCATGTGAACAAAAATCCCCTTTTAATCGGACACACAAACACGCATACACACGTCTTCGCAGCTTTGCATATGCAGCGTACATTGCAGCATTGACATGCAGCGCGAGGGGGAGAATCTGTTCCCATTGCTGGCGGCTTAGTATTGCTAAATTTCAAATGCACATACACAAAGAGACACACGCGCGTGCACACATGCATATATGCACTCATCGGAGGGATCAGGGGGCAGATGATTCCTCAGGAGTCCTGCTGAGTTAAGTAATCACACTCGAGTGTTTAATAACTAACGAGAACCTGATGATGCTCTTTAATTAACACAACACTAATTGAAGAGGGCTGGCGAATCACAGCTCTCAGTCCTGGCTGTTTTTTTGAATAATTAGTAAGCAAAGGATTGTAGGCAAGGAGTCTCCAGCTGTAGGTTAGTCAGAGGCAGTTAATGTGTGCCAAGGATATTTATGAGAGGACATTATTGCCTAAAAATGGTGATAGAGGTGTTTTTGTTGAGAGTGAAGGGCTAAGAACAAGCTAGAAAGTATTTATGTATTCAGTGCACATTTGATTCTGTTTTCGTGGGATGATTAAGACTAAAACAACCTTAGTGTACTGGAATTGAAAAATGTACTTAAGAGTCAAAGTATTTCAGATTATTTCACATAATGAAAATGCACCATATCGCTGATAGATTTAATTAAAAAAATATATACTTGCTTTCTGCTCATTTTGACTTCCAGATTAGGGTGCATTCCTATCCCGACAAGTTGAATTGCTTATTGTGAAAAAGGGCAAATGTATCTTACAGAGTGAATGAATGTATTAATGAGAAGTGGACTGAACCTGTCACTTTAATTTAAAAATTACGCACCTGATGCTGGAGCCAAGAACACTTTTTTCGGGGGGGTTTCAGAGCTTGTATTCACACTGTAGCACTGTGATGCGTTTTATAAAAATAAAACTCTCTAGGCACTAAGGAGCTTTCACAAATATTGTATTTCAAAGGATTAAAAGATGTTCAAAATAGAAAGTGTAAAAACTGACCTCATTTGCAGTTGCATGCCTCCTGTCAACAGTGTTTACAGTTAGCATTTGCAGATGGACTATGGTAGATTTTTAGGCCACGAGGAATTCTTATATTAGTACTGCGAATACTGGAGAAAACTGGCATTTAAGGCTGAGTGATTAGTTGTTGGCTTCTTGGCTAGGGCTGCAGTCATGTCTCAGTTCCAGATCGGGCACTATGTTTGTAGAAAGGTTTTATTAAAACCCTGTGATGTAATCATCGGTGATGACCCCCAATCCTGGGTCCAATTCCTAACCATGACCATATGTTTGAAATGTGTGTGTATATATGTATATGCACTTTGATTGGCACTGTGGGTGTGTGTGTGTGTGTGTGTGTGTGTGTGATAGGAGGGTGAGGGTGTGGCTACTGAGCACTTACCTTAAGAAAACACATATTAGTAAAAACAAAAAGCAAACTAAGAAAACATATTTGCCAACAAGACAGCTGCAGGATTTAGATAAAAATCCCCACGCAAATGGCAACACAAATGGCACACAGTACCAATGTAACAAAAGTGTTTTTGGGAGTCACTAAAAATAATGGGATGGGACACACCTTTTTAATGGGAAGATATTGTCATCTGTCTGCTTGTAGTAAAGTGAAGAGAGTGGGGATTTCCCATGTCTAGCAACTGACCTAGGTCACTGAACAGCTGACAGTATCTAGATAGTGAGAAACTGGAGAAATCTTCTAGGTATAGAGCCAATTTCTTTATAGTAACATTAATTTTAGGCTGCAGCCTTATTGATTAGCCTGTGATGCCAACGCTTGATTGGCTAAGCATTGTCTAACATGTTGGCCAGTTATGACTTATGTCCATAAAACAGACTTTGACTCATCATTGAGCAATTTTAAAGCCATATCTACTGCTCAGCAATATTACTCAAATGGAAACAACATGGTTGCATTATGTTTGGTACATGAGTGCCTAATGATTATTGCAATATTATACATATTGATAATTATAATTGATATTATTATTTTTTATTATTAATCCTTTATTTATACAGAATAAGTCTCTTGAGACTTAATGTCTCAGTTACAAGAGAGACCTATTGTATACATTAAAACGACATTAAGAACAGTAACAATACAATCTACTTAATACTTCTAAAAAAAGATTACATAGTATGGGTACATTATGTAGTAATACTCTTGAACACACATGAGTACAATATGATGTGACTATCTTGTAAGTATGCATTATGCATTTTTACCCCGCCCCCCAGTAGGGGGAACAGAGTATTGTTTGTATTATGGTGGTCTCTCTGTGTGTTTGTTAACAGTATTACAGCCTAACTATCAGTCTGATTCATACCAAATTTGCATGAAAGAAGGCAGCAACTACTAGATCACCTGATTAAAATTTTGCAATAATTGGTTCAAGGTCAAGATTTTCTGAAAACGTAATAACTCAAATTCACACCATAGCTGCATCCACTACAAATCTTAAACGAATTTGAATCTTGGTGACCTTGACTTCAAGGTCAAGGTCAAAGGTCACATTTTCTGAAATCTTATGAATGCAATAACCATAGACATATATACGTAGACGCCTCATTGACTGGGTTGGCCTGCTGATGTGACATAAATGTGTCTCTCATGTTATGTTGGCCGCTTTTACCACCTCCAATATGGCGGCGATGTTGGCGTACGACTCAACGCTCAATGTGGCGTCTAGGTATATATGTCCATGGCAATAACTCGAGAACGATGTGAGGTAGGATTTTCAAATACGAGTGTGAATCTCGACAACCTTGGCCTGAAGGCAAAGGTCAAAGGAAGATTATGGGCATGAACAGTAAGACCTATGTGTTATCTCTGTGATTCATTGTTTGGAGAGGGACACATTTGTGACGTTAACATCAGCTGAAATGACTGCCGGGGGTGGGATTTGTTGTGCCCAGCACCACTTGTGTGTGTCTGTTCTAGGATGTGGTCACCATAAAATATTTCTAGAAATATTACAGATAATAAAAGAATAACAATCTCTTACAGCAAACTTAAATTTTTTTGATATTGTTAATGCTGAAAACATGTTTTTGCAGGAATGTGTATTATATGTTTACTAATCCAGGGGTGAATAAAAGTATTTGGCTAAAAGTTTTGGTAATGCCTCCAAAATAAGGGAAATTAGTTTTGCCGTATTTAATAAGATGTCTGCTGAAGGGTATTTATATTTTTTTATTATGAAATAAGACTGTAATATTATCCTGACTTCTACATTTATTTTATCTTTTCATTAATCACAGGAGGATATCTCCATCGGTGATGGGTCTTAGGTTTTTTTTTTTGTGTCATGCTGATGAATGATGTTACTTATATATTGATGGTGTTTATTTTAATGGTCACATTCTCCCACAAAGCAATGTGCCCGGCCTCGCTGCAGTACAAAAAAGCAATATGGCTTGTCATGTTAATTGACATTAATTTTTATGTTGTTCATCAACTGACCTGACTCACTTCAGGACTTCCATAACCTTGAAAAAATAATCTCTAAAAGTCTGTTAATGACAACCTGCTCACTGAAATGTCATAGCTAAACAGAACTGAGAGTTAGTAGCTAACAATGTTTCCTGTTTCTTACTTATTTAACATACACAGCATTTACCACTTTGCAAATTTACAGTTTTCTTCTCCTTGTACAGAGACATTTTTTATTATATTATATTAGATATTTTCTCACCCATCCATCCATCTCCCCATCCACCTCCACCAGGTCTTCTGGACGGACACAAGGGCTTTCCCAAACCAGCAGAGCCACAATCTGTCCAGAGTGTCCTGACTCTGCCGGCTTACAAACAGGAGGCGTTCATTATTTGCCACTATTAAAATAGTAACTTGAAATGCCTTGTTTTACTAAATCCTGGAATTTCTATGCAATTAATATGTTAATGCATCTTGCACGAGTTACAAATGCAATACGATCAAACTCCTCTGTACTGTACGGCACATACAAATTCAACCTGTTTTTCAAATGCATCAACTGCTTAATGCCAAGTAACAAGCCAAGAGCCTTCGCAATCCTTTGTTCAACACAGGTTGTCATGTTTCACAGGCTACACGTGGGAACATAACAGCCATAATTCATGATTTACCATAAAAGTACAAAGATTTGGAGACGAGTTTGCATGAGAAGCTGCTATCTGAACTTGTTGTAAAGAAAAACCCAAAACTTTGTCCAATCCCTCTCGTGTCAGCATGTGAAGAGGTTCCACTGGGTTGTCTCCACTAAATTGGGCCGAGAAGTTTGGTGAAGTTTCGCGCAGCTGAGAGAGGGGGATAGGAGAAAACATGGCAGCATGAAGGAGAGGATTACTGTTTTGTTAATGAGGATTACCATACAAACTGGTGAAAGGCAACTAAGCTGAGCTGCACCGTCATCAAACCGATTTAGTTTTCGGCTCCTATTTAGAAGGATTACGAGACAATGTTATTGTAATTACAATTGTTCTAGCAATGAGACCAGCTTTATAGCTATTCTTGTCTGTTGTTATTTTACACCGCATGGCTAATATAGTGGCAAGTGTTTGTGTATTTGGTTTACTACTCTCAGCATTATGTTTTATATATCTAGGGGACTTAATTTTGTTAAATGTGCAATTATAACAATGTTACAGAAACAAACACTATCTGTGTAGAGTCACTGATTGTTCACTGTAGCAGGAAAAAGATTAACCTGAGAAATTTCTTCCATTTCTTCCCCCTCCTGTATCCCACCAGAAAGCTGCTGTTGTCTGTTTATAGGTTCCACGTGGGAAAAGGACAAAGCTTTAAATAGAGGGGGGATTTCAAGAGATAATTAAGGAGAAACGAACAGGCAAACTATTGAAGGAGGAATGAAGGAAGGATTGGGAGCAGAGAGGATAACAGAGGAGCGGAAGCTACCTTTGTTGTGTCTCAAACAAGTGGATCAACTCAACTGCTTCTCAAGCGCCATGAATATGTATTATATCAGGTTATTCATCCAGCACCATTGTTTCTCTTCAAATTATATCCCAGCAGAAGAACACTGAGGGAAGACAAAAGAAAATTGGTGCAAATAAAATGTAAGAAAAACAAAAAGAGACAGAGCGGTTGTTTTTTTTTTTTTTTTACATCC
>VUQK01012419.1:30069-42289 GCA_015106715.1 Bujurquina vittata
AACCCCACAGCGCGCACACACACACACACACACACACACACACACACACACACACACACACACACTCACACACACGCATACATAAAAGTAGGGACATACAGGAATCAGAAGCGATGGGTGGAAATGAAGAGGTGGCAAAGAAAAGCACCAAAAAAGTGAAAGTAGGCGGAGAGGAAGTCAGAGAGCCGGACGTGGCGAGGGAGAGTCGTGGGTGACAGACGCACAGAGAGCCAGACAGACAAAGAGAGGGGGGACACTGTTTAAGTGGCCTAATCAAGGGACCTCCCCTTCAAAGGGAGAGCTGTGTGTGTGTGTGTGTGTGCGTGTGTGTGTGTGTGTGTGTGTGTTTGGGCAGGGAGGGTGGGGGGTTGTGGGGGGCTGCGCATTGACAGACTGAGTCCAAGTTCCCCTGCAATTATCAACTTACCCATACCCTCCTCCTCCTCTTCTCCCCCTTCATCCCCTGAGAGACCCAAGCTGCTGTACCCATCAACAACTCATTCAGGCCTTAACAAAGCGGCACCACGCCCCCCCAACACACACACACACACACACACACACACACACACACACACACACACATGCACACACACAATTTTAAGACTACCTCCCAGTCGACTTTGGACATTAATTTGTACTTGAAAATTTTTGATTCTGAGAAATCCTCTTTGTGTGTGTTTGGGGATCCTGTTACCACATGGAGCTCTCAAAATGTCTATTTGTGGTCCTGTGCCATGTAAAAGACAAATTTAACATCACATGTATGAGTGCTGCTTGGATTTACTGCACATGTTTAATGACTCAAAGAGAATAGGACTGGAAAAGAACATTTGGAAAATGTTTCAGGACTTGATCCTCGTGCCTGGCCGGCTTTTTGAACATGAGTGCAGCACCACTTTCATCCTCATTTCAAACTCAAATCGAGGTATTTCTCTCTTTCAAAAAGTGCATGTGGCTTCTGTTAATTAGTTAATTCATGACAATAATTTCATAGTAATCTCCAATTGGCTGTAAAGGTTGTGTCAGCGCTCTGTTTTAATAGACTCTGACCACCTGGAACAGAAGCTTTTCATGTGCAGTCTCCTGCCCCCTTTTACAGTGAGGACCCGGCTGCGTGGAGCACAAGAGGAAGCCGCTTTGTGTGTATGTGTGTGATGAAGGTGGCTGGCGTGCGCTGCTCCACGTGCTGAACATGCCCCGAGGCCAACATCGCACCTCCGGCACTCTTTATGTGCCGTGTTTGTCGGGTTTGAGCGTGCAAACAATTTATGCCTGTTTCTCTGTGTGTGTCTGTGTGTGTGTTTATTCTCTAAGCCTTCAGTAATAAGGTTGGCCATGGTGCATCAGAGATAAGGCATTAGGCTGTTGACCTCTGGCCTCAGCCTCTGTTTAATACGGAAAACTGCTCACTAACACCCAAGAGAGGCCATGTTAAGAGGTGCAAACTGCTTAGTGAAATCAGCGCGTGTGTGTGTGTGTGTGTGTGTGTGTGTGTGGTAATTGAGCCAGCATTATGAAGCAGCTGTATTTAAAGCGATGTCTTGCATTCTGAATCAGTTTTAATAAGTGAGGTGTGTGAGGATGATTAAATTAAGTTTTTTTTTTTAAGAACAGGAAAAAAAAAGTCAGCTGTCACTTTTTGTTGCCACCTGGCACGCTGCAGTATTTGTTACTGCCTCAGATCAGTGCTTCTATTGTAAGACCCCTTTTAAACACGGAACATTTGTTGTTTACTTTTTAAGTGGGTTTAAATATTTGATTTTAAAAAATCTAGCAGACTGTTGTAACCTGTGGACTGTGATGTTTACCTATTATTCTTGTCCTTATTTCCTCTGTATAAAACGTTACAGTTGTGGATGCTCATATTAAACATGTCTGAAGTTTCTAAAAAGGAGGTCAGATATGTGCAAGAAATCCCTGTGAGCCAAAAGCTCAGACTCCAGGCTCAGTTTCAGAGTTTTTTGGCTGTATGATGTCTAAAAAGAGTGGAAATCCTTAATATGGTCACCTCAGGCACACGGCTCTGACTGTGCACAGCAGCCCCACCCACCTGTTGTTCGAAACCTTTTGTTTGCAGGGAGCAGCAATTGAAACTGCTTTTTCAGACAGTGGGTGAACCTACAAGCTGGACCAAAGCCCCTGCAGTTTTAATTAACTAACTCCTCCCATGTAGTTTTGGGCTGATCCACCACCTTTCTCATGATCATCCCTCACTCCCTTGCATGGAGCCACAGATCGACGGCGAATGACTGTCATTTGATATTTTTTCCATTTCCGAATAATCGCACCAACAGTTGTCACCTTCTCACCAAGCTTCTCGCTGATGGTCTTGTAGCCCATTCCAGCCTTGTGCAGGTCTACAGCTTTGTCCCCGAAATCCTTTGACAGGTCTTTGGTGTTTCCCATCGTGGTGGAGAGGTTGGAATGGAAGACACTGATTCTGTGAACAGGTGCGCTTTATACATAATGAGTTGAGATCAGGAGTATCTGTAATTGACTGACTGATTGTAACCAGTCTTCTGGCTGGGTTGCAGGGGATCAAATACTTATTTCACTCAGTGACATGCAAATCAATTTATAACTTTTATGTAATGTGTTTTTCTGGATTTTTAGTTGATATTGTGTCTCCTTTAAAATGAAATGGTAAATGGCTGTCTGTCTCTCTGTGTTAGCCCTGAGAAAGACCCCCACCTCTCACTCTGTGACAGCTGGGATACACTCCGGTCCCTGTGCGACCCAGAATTGGAAAATGGGTTAAGAAAATTGATGGATGTTAGATTTGATGAGGTTCAAAAATGCAACAAAGTTCTTCACATCAGAACCCAGAAATCGAATACTTGTTGTCCTGTAAAAGAGTGTCTGACACAACCTCACTGCACAGCTACATTTCAGAAAAGAATAGTTTTGATAACTGTGCATTCTTTACAAAACCATCCATCAGGTTTTGCAAGGGCTGAGTGCACTTATAACGATGAACATGCACGTCAACCCTTTGTCAGATTGTCTAAATCAGGTATGCACACTTTGGTCTTTAGACAGAGTTGGACAGCAAATGAAAGCTTTGTTTCAACCATCATTTAACCTTTAGAATCTAGGAGGCTTTTTTCTGTGCTTGCTCTTATTACTGGCTTTCTGCCAATATGTAAATTGTCCCTTTTTAAGATCACATTATAGGTGAGACATGTGCTTAAATTCAGCTTCAACTTCACTTTCCTCAAAGAGAACTTTGTCTCACTCTCTGGTGTAACACAGAGTATAAACCATGAATTTAAAGTATTTAAACAAAAAAAAAAAGAAATACAATATTAGGATAAGTTTTGTAGCAGCTTTTTTTTTCTTTGACATCTTGTCTTATATTTACAGATTTGCAGTGTTTCATTTGTTTTGGCTCATGGATAGTCAGTGTGTGCCAGGTAGTTTACCAGGTTTGTCTGGGACACTGCAGACATTCTGCAGCCTCTCCTCCACTCCATTAGGCTGTAAGTGGAGGCGGAAGTGTGTATCAGATGTGTGTGTGTATGTGTGTTGTGTTGATACGCGCGCGTGTGTGTGTGTGTTTCTGGTGCGTGGGGTGTCACTTCAGCTGTATTAGGGTCAGGTTGGGAAATATAGAAGCTTCCAGGCACTCAGCACGTAATTGAAAATCTATTTCGCTCAAAGTGAGGAGAGGCAACGAAAGAGTGGAGAGCAAATGAAAGAAGGAAGAAAGACAGAGGATGAGGAGGAAGAAGAGGTGGGAGGAGATGGGGAGGAGGGGACAGGAGACCAAAAGATAATGGTTAAGGGAAGAGCGAGCACACTGGGTATAGGGAGGACGGCTGGAAACAGAAAATGAAGCAGATATTATTTTAAAAGGTGGAGTGTGACACAGTGGAGGAGGCGGCGGAGGTGAGGGAAGGACAAAACCGCTGCTTCATTGTCGTCCTAAGTGGATAAAAAGCGAAGGAGACGGCTGAGAACAGTTCATTTTTACGACTTCCACTCCGTATTATCCAGTTCCTACTGATCTGTCACTGTGTGTCTCTGCGAGTGTATGATCGCTTCATGTGATACCGACTCCCATTTGCAAGGCCTTATTGCTATCTGAAATGTATTTGTCACATATAACCTATGCAGCATTCAGTGCTGTGAGATTCTTGCTTTAAAATGAACACAGAAATCATCGATCGTCACAGCAAAAAACATACGTGTTTATCAGGTTATGTGTGTAGAAGCGTATCGGTAGAGGCAGAAAAAAATTGTGGTTGTGTTTTGTTCAATGGGAAGAATGATTTGCATTCAATGTAACATGTTTGCTTCCGTGAAGGTGAACACTGAGTATTTGTTTAATTGCATTTTAATATCCACTTATTGTTAGGCAAAGTTTTCACGTATCTGTGCAAATAAAACTTAAAATTAAACCCATAAATGTTAATACTGCAAAATCAAAAATCACAGTTTGAATTAACACGAAACAATGTCAGTTTCACACGTGTGTTTGTCAGCTAAGCTGTTTCTATGTTATTTGTATTGAGTTTGTACTTTTTTCATGTGTAAATTCTGATCTACGGGACACAAATATCTTAGAAATGCATTTGTCTTAAAAAAAAAAGAGACGAGCATTTCCTCAGTTTAATCGAAATGATTCTTTGCAAGCAAAAAAACATGTTCACAAGGAGGCATTTTACCTGGTTTCCTTAAAGAAGAAGCAGAAGAAGCAGGATCAGACAGACTGCATTTAGGCGGAGGACTAAAGTCAAACTCGGCTGAACAGCATCAGCTGCTTCATTCATGCTGCACAGCTGGATCGTTCCTTAGCTGCTGGGCTAAAGGGCCGACACACTGTGCGATTTCAGAAATCTTATAAATTCCTTCTAAGCCACACTGTGCAACATAGATCTAATAATCTTGAGCAAGACATCAAGTTTGATGCATGCGGACTGTACAACTGATAATCTAATCTACTGAAGGTACATGCCTGTTTTTCCTAGACTATTTGTCAAGACTCTACAGCCCTTCAGCCGGAGGAGCGCCATACAAATAAGCTTCAGCTACAACAACTCAGCTACATTTTCCTCTGTGTTGGAATCCCAAACATTTTGTTTTTGAGCATATTACTTCCATCTATTCCGTCTGAGTTTGTTTTTGTCAGGTAGATCCGAACATTATTTCACGCTACATTATTATTAGTTGGTTAGGAGACATAGATCGCTGCAGCAGTCACATTGTGACCTAAATTTCTGAAAACGTCAGTAGTTTTTCCCCCAGACTGTCTGCTATTACCTCTCTTACTCTGCACCTTTCTGGAGCCACGATCAACAATATCACCGCCATTTTTTTCATGCAGTCACACAGTCCCAGCTAGACTAAATATCTATACATTCAAGTGTGGCGTAAGCTGAGACATTAACTTTTTTCATGTTCATTAATATAACCAGAAGTAGAGAAAAAAGATTTAAAATGGACCTTTTTAAACATGCATTTAATATAATAAAAGCAGTCTTGCAACAGAGCTTCAATCAAAAGAATGTCATGTTTGTTTTGTATAAGGATATTATCAAATATTATTGTGCATTTCACATTTTCTTATGTTTCATGTATTTTTAGTACAGGCCTAGAGACCAGTCAGTGGCCCCCTCGTGGTTGCTAGGCGAAATTTGTTGCACAAAAGTATACAGTGGATCATCAAAAACCTCAAAAACTTGTAATTGCATTGGGCGCTGTTGCCAGTAGTTTCCATGACACGGCTGCAAACACTTGACAACAACTTTCCAAGCAGTAGTGAATCTGTGATGACGTGTGACGGAAACCAGAGCAGAATGTTTGCCTTTAAAATAAAAGTTGTGCTTTTTGAAATGTGTTGGCTGCAGTATTAAGGCTCAACTTTTATTTTGAAGGCAAATGCTCTCCATTTCTGTTTTGCGACACACTTTTCACAGAGTCACGAGCGCTCGGTGAGTGGTTGGTGAGTGTTTGCAGACAAGTTGGCATCTTCTGTGCAAAATATGGGTAACTGCAGCAATCTGCTGCTGACCAAAGCAATCAGAAAAAGGTTATTGGTGCGGCATCCTTTTTATGACCAATTTTACAGAGACAGCCATCAGCCTCCAGCAATCACTTGCCAACTGGTTGGAGAACATATATTTTTTTCCTTGTGACTGGAGGTTGCCCGGGGTGTCACTGACCAGTCTCTAGCCCTGTGTGGCCGAGGCCTAAATGGGTTTGTAGAAAATCCTTTGAAGTTCTGATCAGGAAGTCTTTTCATGATCACTGACAAGGAAATGTATCCACATGTTTCTTCTTCTGCATCTGTTTCTGTGTAATAACTATTTATTGTATGTTCCAAACATTCATTTCATTTCATGAAAGCGGTTTTATCAAAAATATGAAAAAACAAACAAACGCAAATGCGTTAAAAGTACACGAGTACATGGTCTAAATCTTTGCTGCATTATTTAGACCAGAAGTTCTGGAATTCAGATTCTTGCTCCACTTTCAATTAGTGCTGCACCAACAAGCCAACCACAGGAACATAACACACACACAGAAACACTGACAGTGTAGTGCAACACTTCACCTCATTAAGCCTACAAATGCACAATCTGTGAAAGTGAAAAGACAGCATCTTAAGAGACAAAAAAAGCAGGCATTATTGTTCTGCACTGTGAAGAGCTCAAAATTACACAGCTGTGTGAGTGTCTGCACTGATTGACAAAAGAAGCAACAGAGACAATAAACAAAGCCTTTTTTTCACACAGACAACTGGATGATTGGATGCTTGCGTAACACTGCTGTCCCACTGATGTCTAAAGGTATGAAGGACATATTTGTCTATAGCATTCGGCTTGGTGCAGCAGGTCTGAGCGATACCTTGTTTAAACAGTTAATTAGTGGCTTTTGATGAGTAGAGCACTGTGGTATGATTTTAGAAAGTTAAAACCAAGACCATGCCTTATAAGAATCTAAATTAGTCTTTATTTACAAATATCAATATGTATTTAAATGTAAAGGATTTTTTAAAAATGTTTTACTTATTAAAGTAATAATTGTTTTCAGTTAATTAGGTACAATTTCATTTAACATCACATTTCCTTTGTTCATCTGTCCACATGTCCACGCATCTGTATGCTGTGAGAGATAGTGTGTGTTGTGCTGTGTGTGTGTGTGTGTGTGTGTGTGTGTGCCTGAGGCCTCTTCATCTCATCAGCAGAAATCTATTCTGCTCAGACTCATCCAATAAGGTGGGTAATGATACTCCACTCTAATATTGGGACCGTCCAAATTGAACACATTTAAACTTTAATGTAAGTCAAGTCCTGGGGAGAATGTAATCTGCCCCACTTAGTGTGTGTGCATGTGTGTGTATGTGTGTGTGTGTGTGTGTGTGTGTGTGTGTGTGTGTGTGCGCGTGTGCATGTGTTTTGGAGATTTGTTCATTTGAACCTGTGTGCATCAGTTTCTGTAATGTAAAGCCCTTTGACTTTTTTCCCTCTGTTGCTCCACTAATGAATTTAAATATGTTGAATTACTTTGAAGAAGAAGGTGAGAGGTGAGATGAGAATGTGTGTGAAGGGCTGCAGAGAGGCGGTTTCAGCAGTTGAAGCAACAGTGTTTCTGTGTTTGGAAGTTCCTGCTGAGGTGAACTCTGCGATGAGAAAAACACATTGGGCACCTTTTCACCCTCGCCCCCTCATCCTCCCTCGAGAGAAAGCGCAAGCTCCCTTAATTTTTTACCTGCATTTCCATGTAAAAATGCAACTTTTTAAAGTATTATTTTTGCCTTGACAGCATCAGCAGAGATACTAAAAGCAGATAAAGGAAAGGATGGAGATATGACCATAGATGTACAGTAATAGGGAAAACTGGATATTGGACTGGCGCCTAATCAGTTTACTGAGAACTACTTGTCTAAAGCACGAGCCTCAAGGGTTTGCTTCTGTGCTGTGGCAACTTTTTAAAAATAAGAAACCTCCCAACATTAAAATGTTATATTAAAAACAGTAATAATCAGCCTTGTTTCAGTTGTTTCCAGTTTTCTTCAGTACTATTTAGCAAAAATAAAAGAACATATGTTGGTTTTGTGTAGACCATTTTTACCACAAATGTCAGGCCATGAAATTGCCATTAATATTTATAGCCTGATGTCATTGCAAAAAGTGAAATAGTCATTAAAACGCAATTGGTTATTCTTTGTGTGGGCATGGACATATTTTGGCCATAGGCACCACACTTTTTTAAGGCTCCTCAGAGGGCACGTGTTGATGTGGCAACCAAGGAAGTGGAGCTTTTAAAGTGTGGGAACCCTTGTATTTGAACCAACCCAATTAGTTGCCTTTAAGTATTTTTATTGCCTGAATCTAAATATGTTGTTTAATTCCTTAAAATGAAAGGAGAAGTTTTTGTCTCCTAAACTAAACAAAAGGCATGTGAAAATGGAAGTGAAAACAAAATATGAAGAAGGTCTAAAAATGATCTGATCGGCGTTGGATTTACTGCTGGGAGACTTTTATTTACTGTTGGTAGTAAAGCTAACTGTAGCTTCCCCAGTTTTCCACGTAGCTTTTGTTACGGTACAGTTAGGCTTTAGCATAAAACATGAAATAATAATCTGGCAAAATGTCACATTTAAGTCATGCTGTGAGTATTAAGTTAGGTTTTGGTTCAACTGAACCAACTGCTGCTGAACTCGTCCAAGACTAAGGATATGATAGTGGACTTCCGTGGGTCTGGACCACCCAAAAAGCCAGTCTCTATTGGGGGGACTGATGTGGAGATGGAGAGCAGGACTCTCTGACTATAGGGGAGAGAGAAGGACACTGGACAGACTGCTCTCTATCATGGACAATGACAGTCACCCATTACCCAGTGATCTGACGCAAGTGTTGGAAGTGTGAATGTTAGATAATAAAAGCACTTAGCTTAGTTAAACATATGGTATGGGTGAATGCAGATGTGTTGTATACATATATATAAGCCCTTTGTGTGCTCAGTTGGAGTAGAAAAGCGCTACATAAGAACCATTTATTATAATGAAGCAGAGGAGTATGTTCAGTGGAAGGTTGCGCTCACAGAACTGCGCAACGGAAGGATTTAAGAAATCATTTGTTCCGAGAGCCATCAGACTCCTTAATGCTTCACTTGGGGGACGGTAACATACAATCATCATTACGTATGTTGATATTTGACACTCTGTAAACCAGACACTTTATCACTTTAAATTATGGTATTATATTACTGTATATATTATATATACAGTATATAGAGTACGTTATATATACACTATATAGAATATATTATATTATTATATACTCTATATTATTATTATATACTGTATATTACTGGGTAGCGCGGTGGTTAGCACTGCTGCCTTACAGTTAGAATACCATCTGGAAGGCCTGGGTTCGATTCCACCTGTGCCCGGCCTCTCTCTCACTGTGTGGAGTGTGCATGTTCTCCCCGTGTCTGCGTGGGTTTTCTCCAGGTACTCTGGTTTCCTCCCACAGTCCAAAGACATGCTTACTGGGGTTAGGTTGATTGGCTAATCTAAGTTGCCCATAGGTATGAAGGTGAGTGTAAATGGTTGTCTGTGACTCTGTGTTGGCCCTGCGATAGGCTGGCGACTCTAAAAAAGGATAAGCGGAAGTATGTTACATTGATGCACATCTCTGCACTGACGTTTATCCAATTGGACTCATTCATGTGCATGTGTCTGTCTAACTTCAAAACCCATTTCTGCTTTCATGTCTTACCCATCTGACTTAGTTGGTCTCTTATTGTTGTTCAGCTCTTATTGTTGATTGGTTTTGATCTTCATTACACCACCTAAGCTCTTCCTGTTCAGCTGGTTGTGTTTTCCCTTAGGTACTTCTTGCCACTACTACTGCTCCAGCTGTGACCACAAAATACACGTACCACATATACCCTGCTCGAGTAGAGCTACACAGAGTGACTGTAGCCTTTGACATTTTACGTGAAAAAAAACCTAAGCATGCATTTTGGTGTATAGACAAAGATCAAGAAAACAACAAGAAAAGTTGTTTAAGTCAGTTGATCTTATCTCAAAAGCCTGGAAAGAAAAGGAAAGTAGTTTTTATTTTCAGTGATTTGCTTCTATCAGTTGGATAATTTATGAATCACAAATAAAAATTGCCGATGTGAAAATATGATTTATGACAGCTTCATTAGTTTGCTCCAGTGTTCTGGCACACTGTAGTGCTGTGTAAGATATGCTATTTACCTTTCTATTAATTAATTAGTTGTTTTAAGTGAGGGAGCTGAATGTTGACGCAGTGCTAAAAAATAATTTTGCTCACGTGTTGTCTAGCTTTTGTTTTTTCCATTAAGATTAGCTTCCACATGCAGTATATATCGTAAATATTCACTGCTGGCACATTTTCTGTCAAAATATTAGATTTTTCACTAGAGTATGATTAGTTTTTATGGCTTAATACAGAAACTGATTTAATTAAAGAATGAGTTTAATTATATTTGATCACCCCCCCACCCCCCACCCCCAAAACCATAGATTACAGATCTAAAAGGAAAAGTCTCTCTGGTAGGAGAGTTGGCCACTTTTCACCTTCCACATTGACCACTTCCTGCCTACACTTCATATATGTGACCTAATCATTCAAGATAGACATTACCACTGAGCCCAAACCAGCCAGTGCACCTAAACAATGATTTAGTTGCTTAGAAAGATGTTTTCTTGAGAGACAGATTGTTTGGGCCTTTGACGTATGGGAGTCATAATTCTTGCGTGTTTGTTTTAGGAGAAAGTGTTCCGATTGATTATTTAGCCATGTTGAGAGCCTCACTAACTCTATGTGCGTGCGTGCATGTATGGGTGCAGTGTTTTTACCACTAATCCATGAAGAATCCTCTTCCTTCTCCATTTCCTCTTCCTCTCAGGATCTCAGGGTCACATCAAAGGAAAAAGCAGTGACTTCTGACCGCGTGACCCCCAGTTTAGCAGCTTTACGAGCGAGCGGGGCGAGAATCCATTAGCTACGGGAACGTCAACAAAAACAACAAGGACGAGCAAGGCCAAACATTCGCGCTACACTTTTAGTCGAGGAGTTAAAGAAAGTCCTACTGTTGACAGACAATGATGAGGACAGATGATGGAGTGGCATTAAACTGTGATGTGTGATAATTAATGCTATTCAGTGAAAGTGGAGCAACTTAATGATTACGAGTGCGAGAAATAATTCTACGGTGTCACAGTGATTAAATATATTTAATAATTTTGATAATTTTGATTAATATTTCAATGACATGACTATTTTATGCCTGAAATTCTGATGAGAGTACATTCAGATCCTTGTTTTCATAAGTAATGAAAAATGATAGGGCAAAGTGAACGGGGGGGTTTAAAATGCTGAGTGCTGTGTGCCTGCGTTGGTGCTTGTAAATGGGGCTAACCTGCATTTAAAGCAGCCCCCCGGCACTGCTCCCTGTTTTTGTCTCTTTCACAATGAGTAACTTATCTAAACCATCCCCTCTTCAGCACTCAACTTCAACTGCCTATTTATCCATTTCGGGTTGCGTGCAGCCGGTCTTTAGTATTCTGGTACACACCTCAACAAAGCCATTATCATAAAAACACACACAATCACATGCAGATGGATTGCTCTTAGCCTCTTAGCTCGGCTGCTAATGGTGCTAGCCACTTAATTAAGGTCACTTATGGACAAACTCTGTTAGCATGGGCACTAATAAGTACTGCCCAGACAATGGGGCTATGAGAGTGTGTGTGTGTGTGTGTGTGTGTGTGGCCAAGTTGAGGGCACCTAGAGACAGAAAAACGCATCTGCAGTTTTCTCATCAAAACCCATGTGGAAACCGAATATCCCTTGCATCGTTAATTTATAGCCTCGTGCTTTCCTCCTCTTCTCCTGCCGTTCTTTGCTCCTGTCCTCCCTTCCGGAGCTTCTCCTCAGGTTGCCTCATCTAAAAAACAATTAGTTCCCCCAAGCAGACCAACCAGACAGTCAGGTTAGGGAGTGGATGTTCTGTATGATTGTGTGTGTGTGATCGTGTTGTCCTGCTGGGGAGCATAACATTGCCCCCTAACATCACCACACAGGATGCTTCCGAAGACTTGCTGACCTTTCACCTTAAGCAGGGAGGATGAGAGACAAGGGGAAGTGTGTGTGTGTGTGTGTGTGTGTGTGTGTGTGTGTGTGTGTGTGTGAGTGTGTGTTTGGGGGGGGGGGGGGGGTGTGTCCTTGCGTGGGTG
>VUQK01012420.1:0-12347 GCA_015106715.1 Bujurquina vittata
GGTATATGCGGTATTTTTAAAATGTATATATATATATATATATATATATATATATATATCACTATTTACATACTGTTTTTTACTCAGATTTCTGTAAGTAATTTTGTTAAGAAAAAGAAAAAGAGCTGAAAACAACTGAAGCTAAAATCTTAAATTATCATTATAGCACGCTGAATTATTGTATCTATCTCTATAAATCTATATATCAGACCATTCTCTGTAAACTTCAGGTTATGCTAGAAAGTCCCAGTAGATCAGTAGATTCTGAGTACTCAGACAAGTCCATCTAGCAAAGCCAACCACACCACATAAAAATCACCTTTCTTCCCCATTCTGATGCCTGGTTCAAACTGCAGTAGATTGTCTTGACCATGTCGACATGCTGAAATGCCCTGGGTTCCTGCTACAGTAAGCGACTAGCTGAAAAGACGTGTGTTAATGAGCAGTTAAGCAGGTATACTAAATGAAATGGCCAGTACTTTAATAAAAAATAAAATAAGTTAGGATTCATTAGCTTGCACACAAAAATGACATTTTCCCATCTCATAAGCACCAGTCAGGAGCTGCTCTCATGCCCGGCATTTTTTGTACTAATTATAAAATCCGGTGAAATCTAGAGGAGCCAAAGTGTTGCAGTATCTGCTCTGGAAACAGCCTTTACTGAGTTGCATGTTGTACTGTACGCAGAGACAGCGTTAGAGGTAAGAGCACTGGAATTCAATGGAATTATAATGGTTGAAAGGTTAAAATTTAGATCCAAGTATTGAGATCACATAGAAAAGAAGATGACATGTGAGCACTGAAGACAACTGCAGCATCAAAGATGCAGCTGAAGATTGAGAGATGCAAGCAGGTGAAACAAGCACACCACTGCACTCGAACAGTGGTGCCGACACTGGTGTGGTGTGGAGTTTGTCTACAGTACTCCAGTTTTTTCCCTAAAACCTTTTTTTTTGGGGAAACCTCTGCATCTGCCTTTCTGAAACCAGATGCAAGAAATCCTGACTGTGACTACCATGAACCCCAAGGTAGCCACGCCCTAAATCATATGGGATGCTGGCTTTATCATTTCTCCAGTTATTATCATGATTTATAAAATGAACGTAATGTTGCATACCGTAAATGGAAAGTACTTGAAATTAGGGATTAGAACCATGACCCAATTAGGAAAGTATTTACTGAGGGCTCAAATCAACTGAGAAGAGCTTTCATTTTGTCCCCTCCCTGCTGGCCATGAGAAAGAATGGACGCTTAAAGCTTCCAGATTAGCTTTACAAACACACCTGGAGGCAATGTTCACCTTTTATATTCAAATTTATGCTTCTGAAACACATGAGACGTTTGCTTGAGACACTCCGAACTCACCCCATGTGCCCAGTAACGCACCTCCTCACGTCAGACGGGGAGGAATAATCTCACTGATCATCACGATCCATTCTTTTCAGAATCACCATGGCTACCGAGTGGGGATAGAGACAAACTGGAAGAAGTGGGAGCCTTGGGAAAATGGAGCGCAGTTTTATTTTCTAATTGAATAGTGATTGAATCCTCAAACCCAGCGAGCTGAAGTGCAAAGCAATTAGCCAACTGATGGTGATTGGCCTGGGTGGTGAGGAGATGGGGGGGAAGTGTAGAGTGTAGAGTGTGTGTGTTCTTTTATCCCGGCCACATCAATCACTATCAATCATTTAATTGCGCTCCACTGTACAGAGACACACGCGCACACGGTTTAAGTGCAAAGAGACCCTTGGTGTGAGTGTGAAATTCCCTTGGCAGCAAATAATTCGGAGTATAGGCATGAAGTCGCAGTGTGAAATCCCAGGAGTGCGTGGTGGATTACTGCTACTCAATTCTCACTGCCTCTTTGAGAGACAAGCAGAGCCTGTCAGTCAGCCTGCCTCGCTCGGCTCCACGTAATTGTGAAACAGATTCTCTCCTCTGCTGTGACACACGCACAAAGCACGGGCATGCACGCATTATACAAAGTATCAAGAAAAATATATTGGAGCATTATAGAAATCAAGGAGAGCTGGGCATGAAGAAGCTTGTTAGCAGAGAATTTAGTCACATCACGACAACTCCCTGCTGAAAAAAATACGAAGCTGCTGGAAGATAAGAGAGGGGGCTACATCTGTACTAATACCGTGTAATTTTACAGCTAAAATGGTCCCCATCCAGACAAGCCAAATGTAGGCTGTATATTAAGGCTGGGTGTAGCCACAGCGACATATGGAGCTTTGACACATGGATGAGGAGGTGGATTGCAAGGTGCATCCATTGGTGCTGTCTTTGTATTTTATTGCATACATAGATGCCTGCTAAGTGCTAACATATAATAAAATAAGAGTACAATTTCACTTGCTAAAATAAACTGACACACTTCTGTTAGGGTCTGTTAACACAATTTCTCACACAACAAGTCATCATTTGACAGAGAATTACATTTATTAAATCATCTTAAGCATACCAAGACGACAAACACAGCCGATACAACCAAGCACTTGTATGAATGGGTGAATGGGGCAGCTGGGGGCTACAGCCACCTCTGTCTCCTGTTACCTCAGGTGGTTGGTGGCCATGCCCAGAATCATGTGCAAAACCTCAAGCTTTAGTGGCATTTAGTGTGATTTATAAAGGCCTACAGCTGCTTTAGGGATTAAAATGGTTTTTGTACCATTATCTGCATATGTGAAACAGCATGGGGAAAATCCAGCTAAAATCCACAGTTTTCTTTTTTTTTTTCTCTCTTTACTTTTTTGGTTTTGTTTCGTTTTCCCTACATTTCAAAATTGATAGATTAACATGGACAGAAAAAAATGATTTCATGCATCTTTTATCTCTTTGTTTATGTTTTTAACTTGAGGATATCAAACTGTGCTGGCTCTTTAAAATAGTGGCGGTGGTTTAAACAGACACTTGCGGCACATTCATAAATAATTAATTTTCCGACAAAAACTCAAAAGATAAATCGCTGATTGGTCACATTCACAACTTTTTCACCACAGGGTGAAGAGCTGGGGTCCAGCAGTTCTTGAATCAGTGCTTGGCCGTTTTTGTGTGGAGGCTGGATTCCCAGTCTGACTTTACCTGCATCACATATCTTTGGCCATTTTAACAGGCAGTTCTGTTGTTCGGACCACTTTTGGAGGCAGCCTTAGGAGAGTTTATATGAGGAAATGCAGTTTTTGGCACCTCCTGCACATGCGCTTAAATTTTCAGCTCAAGGGGTTGCTGCTTGTTTGGTGCATTTGTCACAAATACAGTCAATGCACTATAGATGCTAAACACACCTGTCACTCCAGATGTTTGAAAGCTTTAACGCTGAACGGATGAATGGCTGAATCCTCAATCTCCAGCTTGGATGTTATAATGAAATCTCCTGGGCAGAATCCTTGCAGTGTGTTCCTGTTCTGTCATTTACTTAAACATGATTTGGATAAAAGCCATTTGGCTTCTGGAAAAAAGTGTCAAACTGCTCCAAATACAAGTTTAAGAGCAGTAGAGGCAAAGAAAACAACAACAACAAGCCTGTCTGAAACAATGGCAAGTACACTGAATAAAAATTCATTAATTATAAATGTATCGACAGCATAAAGCATAGCTACACAATGACACTAAACAGGGAAATGCTCAAATGGGGGCCAAAGGCAGCAGGCAGTCATTAGGATTTCTCACTCATCTTCATGATGCTTCTTTTTTTTCCCCCCCTTTTGCCTGGGGCCACTGTAGGACATAGAGGCTCAAAGACCGACTTTCACTGGGGTGGAAACTCTGCGACCACTTGGGGAAAACAGGAGAACTAAGAGAAGAGAGTCAGAGGCAACAAGAGAAGAAGAAGAGAGAGGCTGACTGAAAAAGATGGACGTGTATGCAATGGAAATGAAGTGTGAGAAATAAATAAGAGTGGAAAGAAGCAGAAACAGCTTCAATATTTCCATCCACGTATTAGCTAGTTGTCCTCATTTATTTAGGTCAGGCTCTTTAATCATTGTGTGAAAGCGCTTTACTCAAATCCCATGTTTCCTTGGCTGCAAAATGAGCTGGATTGGAGTTTTGCACACATGTAATTATATGCAAGCTAAGGCGTCTTGATCCTTGAGTTAGCTAAATAGCTGCAATTGTGTGCATGCACTTGTCCATAAATCAATGAGAATTAAAGCTGGAATGATACATTGAGATGTGAGAGTTTGGATGTGGGCTTCTCTTAACGGGAAATGCAGCTTTGTGCATCCTGGGTCTTATATTTGTTGATATTATCACAATTTCTATTGGTAGGGTGTTCAGTGACTGCTTGTTTAGCATAAGCTGCAAATTCCAGCATAAAACCATGAAGAAACCTTGCATTACTTCCAAAGCATGGAGCATATTATTTGCCAAGTGCATTATTACAGGGAATTGAAAAATTACTAAATAATAATCTTTTCTCGTGTGCGGGAGCCAAAAAAAAAAAAACACAATCAAGGATTAAGGTAATTTTTGTGACTCCGTCCGGCTGTTTATTGGATTTAAGAAAATGTACACTCCACCGAGCCCAGGACGTATATTGCATTACTGCTAAACACATCACGTATTTGCCAGTAACAGATCAGTGAAACATCTGCTTTTAACGTTAACATCCAAAAACAAAGTTGTATATGATGAAATTCACATCATAAAACGCACCTCTAAATTAAGACAAAACTGAGGTTATTACATACCTCAGAAACATGATGTCTAACCAGGTATTTGGCCTTCAGCAGTACTGTGAGGAATACTGGAGTCATTTTTAACCAGAATATGTCCTTCAACGCACAAACATTTGGGACTGTTTTCTTTCATTTGTGCAATATTGATGACATTTGAAACATCCTGTCTCTGAGTGATTCTGAGAAACTAGTTTTTCTAGGCTGGACTAATGTAATTCATTCATTATTATCAGGTTGTTCCCAAAGCTCCCAGAAAAACCTCCAGTTGAGTACTGACAGAGACTAACCCATTCCGACTTCTCTTCATGAGCTCCCTGTTAATTCTAGAATTCAATTTAAACTCATTCTCTTCGCATACAAGGTCTAAAATAATCAGGTCTCATCATATCTTAAAGACCTCATAGTATGACATTATCCCAATACTTGGCTCTCAGACTCCAAACTTACTTCGACTTTCTAAAAGTAGAATGGGAGGCAGAGCCTTCAGATTTCAGGCCCCTCTTCTGTGCAACAGCTGCCAGTTTGGATCCAGGAGACAGACTCTCTAGTTTTGAGAATAGACTCAAAGCTTTCCTTAAGCTTATAGTTAGAGCTGGGCTGCTATTGGCTCAGGCTGCTTGGGACCACTTTTCACTCCTTTGTTGCTACATGTCATTAAATGGTCTCCCCCACTCTCATCAGGTTGAGGCAGATGGCGGACCCTCCCTAAGCCTGGTTTTAGTGGAGGTTTCTTCCTGTTAAAAGGGAGTTTTTCCTTCCCACTGTTGCCAAGTGTTTGCTCATATGGGACCATTTGGTTGTTGGGATTTTGCTCCAGTGCTGTGAGGTCTTTACCTTACAGTTTGATGAGCCCTGAGGTGACTGTTTTTGTGGCACTGAATTGATTGTCTGCTTTTTTTTTTAATTTTTTTGGCACCGTAACACACGTCGACAGAATAATTTATCAAAAAGGTTCATGTTATTTACTCTTTAATGTTGCGGATGATCACTTTACATTCTTTACATTTACAGAAGGATTTTAAGTGAGCACGGATGTTCTCAAAAGCTTACTTTCTTTAAAGCAAAATGCTGAAGTAACTTGTAATCCAAACAGGAACATTTTCTGGAACATTCTCAAGGCTGGAGCAGTTTTCTATTTTGTCTGCAGAGTTTTCCCTTCCAAGCACAGGTCTCTGTCCTTACTCAACACAACAGCCCTCGGTCCACAAGTCTCCAAAGGAGGCATGTTTTCCAGAGAGAACAGGAAAATATACCTGCTTTGGCAGAAACAGAGGTTAGTATTATAAATCTCAACAGTGAGCGGCCTGAGCAACCCAACCATGTCAAGCACATTAACGACACGGCAACGAATGGTGATGAGAGCCGAGTTTAAATCCAGCACCTGGAGGACAAGGGGGACGCAGTGATACGATCACAAAGATATTGAAAATACTTTCAGGTTAAAAACTTTAAATAAATAAATAAAAACGTCCCCTGGAAGCTTCTTAAGCTCAGCTTAAGTTAAGACTGACACCAGGTTTTTATTCAAAGTTAAAACCTAAGGGCCCGATGCCCGCCCAAGCCCAGGTGGGCATGACTAAATACTGAATAATGAGCTTTCCTTAATGTATATTTTGAATTTCAATGACTAGTCAGGCTCTCCATAGCTACACCACTAGACAGGAAAAGCAGCACGTTCACATGCTGATACAAAGAAGGGGGTTAAGTCCAAAAAAATATGTATATAGCTTTGAAATGTCAGCCTTCAGAAACCACTGGCAGGCTGACCCTAATGTGAAAGCAGCAAATGTTTATAGTCCGTCCTTCCCTGTTAAGCATGCAGTGCTGGGATAAACAGACATGCTTTTAGTGTTTGCTGCCAACCTTGGGGTTATTTATGAGCTTGCAACATACAGCCTTTGCTTCACAGCCAAACACCCTGACTGCTTTATGCTTTGTTGCTTCTAGCTCAACAGTCCCTGTAAACAGCAGACTCAGCACTGAATATCCTGCTCAAATTTTGTGGGAAGGAAGAGTATTTGGAGGGAAGTGGGGCAGTATGAGGGCTGGTAAATGAGGGTGGAAATAAATACAAATTGGCCTCATGTGCTCTTTCTTAATCGGTCAGTGACAACAAAAAGTCTCTTAATACAATTTATGATATTAATACCATCACCTTAAAAATGATGGATAATTTAACATTAGTCTTTATTGGTTTGTTCAGTAAACTGTCCAAGATTAATTGAAAATAATCCTTTCCCCCCATTGACCGTTAATTATTAAATAGTTGTTTTTTTTGTACTTTTTCTTGTCCTTGGTGCACCTTCAGTGTACAAGAATAATTTCTATCCAGGCACAAAAAAAAAAATGATCTTAATCTCAAACTGCACTGACCTGAGTTTGTGTATAGTGTCTCCTCCGTCACAGTGAGTGAATGAGGTGTTATCATAGGGAGCTCACACACTGCAAGAACAAATTGCTTCTGAGAAGTGCAGGTATACAGATGGCTCTGAAATACGTTTCAGATACAGTTGATAAATCATGGAGCTATCTTGGGATTCTGCATCCACGCACTTAAGAGAAAGCATCGGCGGCTGCTGGAGCTTCATGGTGGGCTTTCAGGTGACAAAAACATGACTGGACATCACTGATGTTACTTGTAAAAAGGGGGGAACAATTACATGACCATACATACATCCACTTTGCAGCATTATATATGGCACAGTACAGTAAAAGGAATGCACTGGCATATTCAAATAACACTTAAAAGTTAAATGCCACCTTTCCTCCACAAAGATGGCACATGTGACCTGAAAATAAGAACGCCTCTTGCAGGGTCAAGACAATCTGGTCACTATTCAGGGATTAGTATTGGTCCTGAATGTATACGTGTATGCCATGCTGCAGATTAAATTCCAAATCCTTACAAATCTACACTGACAACTTATTTACTTTCACTTTGAAGATGCTGAGTCTTTACTAACACTTTTACTTAGAAACTGCAGTTATTTTAGACCAACAATAAAAAATAATACCTTTATTTATTTAGCAATTTTTTTAAAAACATACAATTACAAAGAGCATCACAGTTTGGGAGCACTTTGTGCACATAAATTACATGCAAACAAACAAACAGTCATACGGTGCTGTGAAAAAGCATTTGCCCCCTTCCTGAGTTCTTGGAGGGAGGCAAATTACATGTTTGAGATCATGAAATGAACCCAAGTAAACACAAAATGCAGTTTTATTAAGTGAGAGAAGCTTTCCAAACCTACCTGGGCCTTTTTGTATAAGTAATTAATTTTTTCCCCTTAATAAATGAAACGCTCATTTCAAAAATGCATTTTTTTGGCTGAGGAAAGCTGTTCTAAAGTTTAGGGGCCGTAGCTTAAAGTGTGGTCATAAGGCTTCTGCATTCTGGACAAATTGAAGACAAGTTTGGGAAGGCTGAGAGAAGCATGGGTAAGGTGAATTATGATAAAAGCGGGAGAAAAGAAATGTGTACTAAACGTTAAAATTTTTTATATGACAGCAAAGGTTAGATTTTTCTGATGTTTTTTGCTATGCAAAAGTATGCAAAATATTGTGGGCTAATGTGCCAAACGGGATGAAATGATTAGCGAGGTAACTTGTAAATTAGCATGTGGCAATTTCAATAAAAAGCTTGTTAATAAAAACCAACAATACTTGGGAATAATTGAAACTAGTTTAGTTTTAGAAATTCAGATTTCACACATTAAATGTAAAGACAAAAAAGTTTTTATTCCCTTTTCTAGCCCAACATTGTTTGTAGATTTAGGGGTTATTGACACAGAAATGTGACTGAACTTGGGTATTTGCACAGCAAATTGAAGTTAAACTACTGCTTCACTACTTCCAAACTCTGGATCTTATCAAGCTGATAAATCTCCAGCTGGTCTACCTAACAGCTAGGAGTGGATGGTAAACAGCAAAACTTTAGCAGCTGAATTAACAAGTGCCACAATCCTTGCTACGCACTGAAGGGAATTGACTGTTGTAGAAAATTGCAGGGCACTCTGAACTGCCATTTCCATTGATTTGGCTTTGGGTTATCTATTTTCTCTCTTCTCTTCAGAGACTTCAACACCCGGTGCCAAAACCTGATTTAATGACAAATAAGGCCATCCAGGAACACTCCAAACTTTTGCATTGTATTTTGATCACAAGGTTTCTGCTGCAGTCATCTTGTGTGGGGGAAATGCTCGAGTGGCCGTGTTGCAATTTAATCCTTTTTAATACACTATAAAATAATACGTAAGTGTCATGGTCTGCCGCTAGCTGGTCTCCCATTAATACTGAAACCAACACGACAATGATCCAGAGCACAGCAGCACATTTACAACAGAATTAAGGTGTTTCCAGGTGTGCAGGTAAAGTCCAGACTTCAGCCTGACTGAAATGTGGCGGGGAGGTGGGAGACTGATACAGTCGTACAGAAAAGGTTATTACTGCTAAAGGTGGTTGTACAAACTGAATTGTGGAGTGTACTTAGTTTTGCTCACAGGACTGCAGGATCCTGTGAAAACTTTGCGTTTCTCACAGGATTGTTTATCAGCCAAGCTTTGTGTGAAATCAGTCATTTAGCTCAGAATCTGATGTTGGGGTAATAAAGTGTGAATGGACCAGACAGTAGCTATTTTGTGCTTTGGACCTAAATCCTGTCTAACCACACATTCATACACTGCTGTCTGTTCTACACTCTTTAAGAGCTTTGCCCACCTCTGGTCCACAGCCAATATTAGACTCACCAATTAAGTAATGGTGTACTGAGAAATACGGTATCTTTGGTAATGCACATTATGTAATCATGTCAAGTGCTCATGCTAGTTAGCTAATAAGAGAGGCTAAAGTGTTCCGATCTGACGAAAGGTGTAACGTTACTGTGCAGGAATCTTAATTTTGATTTCACATTTCATTCCAAGTGGCTTTTTAAAAATTGATATTATTTCTGACTATGTCTTTGATGTAAAATTGCTCTTCAATTGAATTCCAGTGGGCCTGCTGTTCATCCATTTTAATAGGAGCTGGTTCAGGGTTTTTTTTGGGGAATTAACTTGTAGAGGTGTACCACACAGGACAGGCTGGAAGTGGAACCTGTAGCAAACCCAGGATAGGTTTTTGGTGTAAATCCTCGTATTTGGGCTTAGCTCCTTAGGGAAGCTGTTGGGAGGCGGGGGGGCTTTTGGTATGCTTTGCTCGCTCTGCGACTGACTAGAAAGTAGACAGATGAAAATATTCTGAATTTCACTCTTTGAAAATCTATCAAAATCTATAACAGCGACGACCTCAAAAGTCACCTCTCCCCAGGATTTTTTTTTCACTATTACACCTCTTCCTTCTCCTTCCCATGATAGTTTTGCTCATTGAATCCAACTCCACACTGACACATCTGTGTCACTTTCATCAATACAGCAAAGTTGTTTGTTTGCGGCAGATGGCCTGAATGCTTTCAGCTCCCTGTGAAGTCAGAAATGAATTTGCCTTGTTTTTGCTTTTCGGTTATTTTTTTCCCCCTTCTCGCTCCTCGTTCTGTCACAGCTTATCTTCTTCAGGTTGCTGATGAGCCTAAGCAGCTGTGCTCAGAGCAATGAGATAATTGTCACTGTGTGTGCGTATGTGTGCGTTTTCATGTACTGGGAATCTGTAGGCCTTGTGGCAATCTTCTTCTCATTGTTTTAGTCTGCCATAATTAGCAGGCTTCTCTGAAAAATGGTTCAACACACACCCTGAGATGGAAAAACCACAAGTGCCCGCCATAATTTGGTGACTTGCAAACAGGGATTTTTTTTTTTCAGATTGAAAATAGTGATTCAAACCTGAAATTCACTTAACTTTGCCGCCTATATCCTTTCCTTGTGCAAATCATTAGCAGTAACCCAGCCCCACAGATGGGAGAGCGTGAAATGACCTCATGTTGTCGGCACAGTCTTCTCAGATCTCAGAGCAACACACTGATCAATAAGGAGGTATCACTCAGCATGAGAAAACATGGAGAGGAGGGTTGCAGTTGGCATTCGTAAGTCAGGCCAACATTTATCTTCCAGCACAGCGCTGTTTGTGTCCGTCCCCGTAAGTGTGTCCTCATTCAATATCTATAAATTCACTTTTTGTTTTTTTTAATTTCTAAGATGGCACCTCACAGCTGTACCTCCCTGTGTGAGGTTTAAAGCACTGTGATAGGTTTGATGATAACCACAGCAGTGTTTACACTCAAGGTCGTGACAAACAATATTTGGGCACTTTTTTTTTTTATATACGAATAAAGTATAGAGACTTTCATTTGCAGATAACAAAAAGAGATATGTGCACTGTGATTTTCAAAAAGAAAAATGTTTTAAATCATATTACAGCAGCTAAAATGCTGAAAACCAGCAGGTTAACAGAAAATTCAATATTATAAGAAAAAAAAAATCTAGACACTGTGCAGTGCAGAAATGACTCATCTGGCTCGTTCAGGGTTGAGAACTGACTTTAACCGACTGATTAATCTGTTCATTATGTTCCTGGGTGGTGCCACTGAACTATCAGTGACTGACGGAGTCCATTGCTGGTTGGTTAAATTGGGCAATTTTTCTGGTTTTATTTTTCTAATTGCGAATATAAACATATCACCCAACTACAGGTGCCACAATATACCCATAACAACAATAACAGTGGCAATGAGAAATGAAAAATCAAATCACTTTCTAGCACGCGCATGGTCACGGTTAGAGATTCACTTGCTTGCCAGTTTATCTGAGCTCTCTTCCCTTTCAGTAACTACTTTAGCGGAGCCTCAGCTTATCGACACAAGGTGGAGTAAATACAGCTAACGGCATACACTTTACTGTGGCTGCTGCAGTATCTCCCACACACTAAAAGATACTGATTCACTAACATAGATGCAGTTAGACTGTTGTTACAGTCTGGAGAGAAGCACTGAATACTTGTGAAGTGTTGAGGACTCTATTCTAAATTGAATTAGTTCTTTGGGACATCTTCTCTTTATGCTACTCGTAGCTGCTCTATTAAAATGCGTGGATGTGCTGCGAGCCAAGACAGCTGTATCTACAGGTTGGAGCTGGCCTGATTGAGGAACTACAATTTTTTTTTCTATTTTAGATATTTTCGACCAGATTTACAAAGTGCAGCAAATTAGCATGAGGCCACAATTAAAAAAACAAAACAAAAACAGAAACGACAATGTTCTAATTTGTTAAAAAAAAAAAAGGGCAACTTCTTTTTAATAACGATAAATGCTCGCCACCAATGGCAGCGCAAACTAGCCAAAAATGAGAAAATATGAAGTGAGTAATTTATCAGCCAAAATGAGACATATGCTTCTCTCCAGAAACAGCATCGAATGGCAATTCAGGTCAATGAGAGGTGGCTGTCAGAGAATCTACAGTGATGTGAAAAAGTGTTTGCCCCCGTCCTCATTTCCTGTTTTTTCGCATGTTTGTCACACTTAAGTGTTTCGGAACATCAAACCAATTTAAACAATAGTCAAGGACAACACAAGTAAACACAAAATGCAAGTTGTAAATGAAGGTGTTTAGTAGTAAAGGTGAAAAAAAATCCAAACCACCATGGCCCTGTGTGAAAAAGTGATTGCCCCCTAAACCTAATAACGGGTTGGGCCACCCTTAGCAGCAACAACTGCAACCAAGCGTTTGCGATAAC
>VUQK01012421.1:12097-27702 GCA_015106715.1 Bujurquina vittata
GGGGGGTGGTGGGGGTGGGGGGGGGGGGGGGGGGGGGGGGGTCCAAACGGGAAAATGAATCTCCTGACATCAAATAAAAGGGCAGCCTGGCAAAAGTGCTCCCCTTTCTTTTAAGTTTTCTTCTGATAAAATCCTAATTTACTTCAATCCTGGGTGACAAACGAGCACAAAGTGAAGGGAACAGAGACTGAGCCATTTGTGTAAAGGAAGCATGTACTGCATGTTTCCTTTACACGTGTACTGCAGCACACATCTGTCCTCCCATCAGGATAAATTCTTGAACATGTACAGCAGACTGCAAGGTAGTGCTGCTTTGATGAACAGTGCAGCAGCATCCAGCAGGCTCCAAATAGAAGATGTGAGTCGAACATAACCTCTCACGTGTGGATTTGATAAAATTCAGTCTTGGCATATGATTGCGCTCCTCTGTTCTTCTTCTGCTCAAAACATAAAAAAACAAAACAAAACAAAAAACAAAACAAAGCATAAAGGGTGGAAAATGCTTAACTGAAAATCTGTATTCCTACTCATGCTCAGCTTTAAGGCAGAGGCAGGATGAATTAATATGAGGACCGCAAACTTGGTCCCTTGTCACCCCCGGCATATTGCGGTCTCAAGCATATCAGGGTGCCCCAGCTGTGACCATGTAGTCTTATCATTTTAGAGACGTGTAACACTTTCTACACTCCTTTTCTTTTCCCTGCCAACTTGAAAAGCAATTCAAATGCATCTTGTCACCAGTGGTACTTTTCCTTTCTCAGCCACTATCCAAAGGAAACAAAAATAAATCAGAATTTTCTTTAAGAACATGGAGCGAAATCACAGATGCTCTTGTTCCTGATTGGAAGATGCATTGAATATGATTGTACACATGGGAAGAAAGAAAGAAAGAAAGAAAGACTTCTTTTTTGTTTTCTTCACTTGGATGATTAATTCTTTGGGGTGTTGGTCTTTTCCATGCAGCAATACTGTTCTTTAAAAAAAAAAAATAGAAAATGTCTGTTTCACAAACATTAAAAGCAGAGTGGGAGAGCACAGCTCACAATGAGTCATATTCAATGATCATATAGAAAAAATTAACCTTCTCTGGTGAATGTGTCATATTTACTTCACATTACTTTAGTCAACCATAGTAATCAAATCGATCCTGTCTTACTGAATAAAAGAAGAATGGGGGGGAAAGATGCCCAGGCCTTTGCTGTGAGGTTGAGTCCCTTTTGAGTAAGCATTGCCCTTTGGAAGTCAGGGATTAGAGTCAGCATTTGTAATGAAGACAAGTAGGGATCTAGGCTGATCATTTCCTCATTGAATAAAAGGTCACAGATCAATAATCCTCACACAAATTTAAAAAAAAAAGTGTCTTCATGTCTGCACAAACGACATGTTGCCAATCAACAAAACGGCCAGATGTGCAGAGGAAATGCTAGTATGGTTTGTTACGCATTCAGTATCATAATTACTTTTGTTTAACATAGTTACTACAGGTGATATTAGCAGAATTGCAACTACTGATCCTGGTAATGCTTTTCCAGATTGCATACTTTAAACCACAGGTTTTTACACATGCACAGAAGTGCCATCGTTGAAAGATAAAAATCAGAAACCCACTGACTGACACACACCCCCAATGCAGAAACAGCATATCAGCACAAACCCCCATGGTCACTGTGAAGCACGGTGGGGTGATGATTTGGGCTTACAGTTCCTGGCCACCTCATTGAGTTGACCATGAACTCCTCTGTGTACCAAAGTAGTCTCAAGTCAAATGTGAGGCCATCTGTCCGACAGCTAATTGTCCCAAATCTGGGTGAACAGGACAATGATCCCAAGCACAGCAACAACTCTGCAACAGAATGACTGAAAACGAAATGTCGAGACCTCCACCTGACTGAAATGCTTTAATGGGACATTAAGAGCCGTGCATGAACGACTGCCCCCCCCAAAAGCCTCAATGAACTGAAGCAATGTTGTAAAGTCAGCCAAAATTCCTCTACAACAATGAGAGAGACTGATGAAGTCATACAGAAAATTATTACTTCAACTTACTGCTGCCAAAGGTGGTTCTACAAACTACTGAATCATGGGGTGTACTTCATTTTCCACACACAGCGTCTACATTTTTGCGACATTGTTGCAAAAATAAATAATATGATCTAATATATCATGTGCTGTTGTTCATCCGAGGTTTTATTTAATTTTAGAGGCTGAGTAGATGATTTTTATATCATGTTCTAATATGTAAAACCTTATATTCCAAAAACCTTTTTTGCATGACTGTATATGGATAAAATGATATACTCAACAGCAGCTGTGGCCTTTCAACATATTTACTATGAATTACATTTTCATACACTACATTCAGCTTCATCTGGCAACATTATCCAATTATTTCCACCACAGACATGTGCTGCAATTAAACCAATCCAGCAGAGTCATCATTTACGTCGCCTGCAGAGCTGTAATCACAACGTAATCACAGCTTGCCTAAATGCTGTTGACATTTTCACTGATTTATTAAATTGCTGCACCTTTTTCAGCTTATAGATTCTCCACTGAGTCTTAAAAAGGCATGCTGTCATGAATAAAGGACAGCCTCACAGAGCCATACTGATGTGCTGGGAACTTATAGATTTACTTAAAGTGCATTTTCGTTAATCCCTCTGGTTAATTGAAAGTGTGACAGCACTTTGCGCTGTATGCATGGTGCCTGCAAGCCATGGTAACAGGTCTGGTGAGACAGTGTCTGCAATTATGTGACTAATTATAGAAGCTGCAGGTGAATTAGTGCATGATGGCTTCTCTAAAGTGTGAAAAGCATTGCTTTTAAATGACAAATGGTAAGTGGTGCCACTCGTCAAAGCAGTCTTTAAATTGCATCAACCTAATCTTCAAACCTGAGTCCAATACAGGTTTAAGGTGATATAACCAAAATTTGAAGCCATTTATTGAGACATTAGGCAACAAAATGTTATAGCATATTAAAAAGGGCGTTATGCTTTTAAATTACTGTTTCCAAAAATCTAACAGCAGCATCCCTCCTTCTCGAATGCTGAATAACATACTCAGCAATGCAAGCGACAGCAGACATCCAGCTGCAGATAAAAGAGCAGTTCAGTCCATCTTGGTAAAAATCTTATAGCACAGTGCCCCCTACAGGTCAGCGCAAACTGCACCCAATCAAAAAGAATGACTAAATAAAGACACTAAGATTTTGGGGGTGGGGGCAGACAAGAAAAAAAAGAAAAAAAGCACACATATGAAAGATATTCTTGCCTGAGAAATGTTCATTTCCTCCCATGGTTAGGAATGGCTTTTTTGAAGGAGGGTAGAAGAGGCCTATCTAAGCCATTTCATCTCTTTACAGACCTCATTTTTCTGAGCAGTCAAGCATCCCATTTATTTGAGAGCCCCAGTGTGGACACACACAAGCACACACACACACGTGATTCTCCACGTCAAAGCCTTCCCAAACCACAGGTTGTGGCCGTTGTTTTGGAGGAAAAAAGGATACGGATACATATTATTCAGGGTTTTAGATTTCTCCTGCGCTCGGCGCCATTCAGGCTGTGTTTGTTTTCTAAGCATTAGGATTAAAATCTCTCTCCCAGAAGCGCGCCAAGAAAAATCTAAAAAAGGAATCTAAGAATTTGAGATGCCTGCCTCCAGGGGCTGTTTGTGCTTCACCTCAAGAAGACTGAGCCAATTTATGCTCAGTCCAGCTTATTTCCATACCGTATATTGCTTGAATTGAGCTTATTTCCACTTGGTGGGGGATGAGGACAATTTCTTACCTTGCAGATTAAATACAATTGGGAGCTCCTACTTCTATGAATATTCCTTATATATTTATGCAGTACAGCTAGAATGACAGAATACATTGGGAAAATAGACAATCAAAGTATAATCAAATGTAATGCATGCGCACTGAATAAAATATGCATGACAAATTGGCTTTGGAGAACACAGAGCAGGCAGGTCCTCTGAACCTTAGCACAAAAGCTCATTGAAATTCCTTTCATTATGACCGTGGAGCTACAGAGAAACATGAAATGAGAGGGACAGACAGAGAAAGATGAGTATAATGATTTCTGATTATAGACGCAGGAGAGTCCTTGCATCCCACTGTACACGGGAATATCATTACAGAGAATTATGCAATTTAACAGATTTAGGGGTGGGGGTGGGGGGGCGAGAGAGATAAGCCAAACAAAACACAATGTGAGTATTTAGTCATTTTATTTACATCGTTATGTTTGCCTAATCAGTGTGATTCATATTCTTTACATAGAAACCTGCTTATGTGTACAATACTCCATCACTGAAAACTTGAGACAAATGTTAATATTTTGCAGTATTTTAGTAATCTTAATTACAAATAAAAAGGCACATAGACATGACAGGAATACCTCGGCTGACACGCGCTTATAACACAACAGCGGGTGGAAAAAGAAGCATGATTTTCTCTCGGTATCTAAGTGAAGTTCAGAAAAAAAAGAACAACTTTCATCTGGAATCTGGTAGGCAGTTAATTGCTCAACGAGTTTTATGGCTAAAACATTTAAAAACTCTGGTGCATGCAGAACCCTTACATTTTGTACAGTTGTGCTGCTTAATACGATATAAACATAAAAGCTGATAACTTCTTTGCAAGCTTATCCCCGTAAATCATACACACTGTAAAAAAACAAAACAAAACAAAAAAAACCCCCAAATACGATTCTCACCAAGATTTCACCTGGAGTTTTAATAGGAGTCAAAAAGAGCGATACGTCCCAACCAAGTGTCCAAGTTATTTGCGATGGCTTCAAGGTTCACTTCAAAATTCAAGGGTTGTTGTCGCAAGTAGTCTCTTCATCGATCTGCTGGAGTACAGTCACATCACATAGATGTTGGTTGACCAGCTAAAAGGGGAGGGGGGAAAAAAAAGAAAGTAGAGCACCATTATGCTTAAAGGAAGCTAAAACTACACCTCCCACTGAGGATCAGCTTGAGAAAGTACTCACTTTTGACTCGCATGTAGCAGGAGTTACAGAAGAGCTGTTTGTTTCGTATTCTGACTTCAGCCCCGGCTTCTGATCCTCCGAGGTCAGACTTACATTCGATGCACTGAGGAAATTTAGGAAAGAGAAGAATTGAGGAATTAATTGGTTAAAGTTACATGAAGGTGTCCACAGGTGGGGTTATGAGGACAGACAAATATAGATCCTGATTCTGTGTACTGATGTAGTAAAGGAGAAGGATGGGAATCAAAAGATGAAGACTTGCACAGTGGATTAACTTTCAGATAAAGGTCACCAAAGTTCCCAGAAGAAAAAAACCCCCAAAACAACTAGATTAAAGTGTTGGTATAAAGAAGCAAAGGGAATAGTTAATCTTGCAGGTGTGCTGCAGGAAAATCTTCATCCAGGTCACCATAATCTCAAGAGCTTGAAGAAAAAAAAAAGGCGACTGGACTTTGTTAAATTTTTAAAATATGTTTCACTTCTCATCCAAGAGGCTTCTTCAGTTCTACAACTAAGAAGTGGAGAGTCCCAGGTATTTAAACCCTGGTTGGGGTTGAGGCACCTGGGAAAGGATCTCAAAACTGCATTGTAGGTGGCTGACAGCTGTCCCAGGTGCCTCAACCCCCACTCACACTTTTCTTCAGGTGACCTCAATAGGTCACTTGATAGAGTGGGGCAACGCCTCACAGTGGTTTCACCAGAAACCCCTGGTGGTAGTGACCCACGCCGTTTTTCACACCTTGGCTCGTGATGACGCACATGATTATTAGTGGGTCAATGACCACCGCCAAAGGGGACCACCCCCACTGGGGCTTAAATACCTGGGACTCTCCAACTTTTGGTTTTAGAACTGAAGAAGCCTCTTGGATAAAAAAAAAATAAACAAGTCCAGTGATCTTTTTTCAAGCTCTTGAGGCTTTTCTCAGTAAAAGGATCAGGGTGTTGATATTCACCAGGATTCACTAGGTTAGTAAAACAAGCAAAAAAGACCTGGGGTGATCAGGTTAGTTTTTGAGGATCGGCAGCCAAGGATGTGCTGCCAATGTGCTCCGGGGCCGACAGGAGCCCAGCTCTCACCTTAAAGCAGCCCAAATGATAACAGAGCCCAAGGGACTCGATGATCATGGCTGCTCCCTTTCCCAGTGGGGTGTCACAGAACGTACAGATTTTCTTTCCACTCACTGACCTGGATTACAGAACGCACAGCTGTCATTTAAGAGCCAAGCACACATACATGACACATGTATGAATGCACACATGCGCACACACACACACACACACACACACACACATGAACACACACGCACACACAGCTCATGCTCTCACTGGTTTAAGCAAAGGTTAGACAGATGGACAATTTTTCAGCTGACAGATGTTGACCTGTTGTTTGAAACACTGTTTGGATCAGCCACTGCTGAAATGACAAATGCTCTTTGATAAACAAAGCGCCATAAAACAGTGTTTTGTCATACACAGAATATTGTTCATGGCAATGAAAATAAAACTCAGGAAACAGCTGTGAATCTTCATAAAGGTTGGACTTGTACTAATAAATAACCAGCAGCTTAGTTTAGGTGTTAGGAGAGTGAACAAGTCCCTTTCAGACAGCTCCTTGTCTCTGAGGTCACATTTTTGTGCGTGAACACTGACCAACTTAAGTGTAATGCACAAAAACACAGCTAAACTTAAACATGAGTAAAAGTGGATTTAAAGGACTGTATATGATTATATAACTTGTTGGATCTGGAACAGGTGATGTCACAAAAAACAATTGCATCATAGACCACAAAATAGTGAGCGATAAAAAGAAAAGAGACAACCCTCTGCCACCACTTTGCATTGTTGAGTAGCAACCCGGAGATACCAGTGAGTTGTTAGAGGTAGCCTTGAGTAAAGTTTTGTTTCTAGTTTTACCTGTTTTGCTGCTGAAGAGCCGGGGGCTGGAGTTGGGTTGGAGAGGTGGTGGGTGATGGAGAAGAGAGTGAAGGTGAAGGTGACTGCCTAGACCAAGAGGCCGAGGGGGTTCCTGCCCCACTTCGGAGCGAGCCCATGGAATAGGAAGAAGGTAGAGTTGAAGAGGAACCAGACCACTGAGCCCTCGACCCACCACCGTAAAAGGAAGTGCTGCCGGTAAGGGCAGAGTGAGGCCGAGAGTAGTTTGGGACAAAAGAGCTGCTTCTGGGTTTCCAAGATGAGCGCCAGGAGCTGTACGAGGTGTCTAAGTTGTCAAGAGAATCCCCTCTGCAAAGCCAACCCAAGCCACACCCCAACATTAGCTGCTTAGTAAAAGCAGTCAAACCATCTTCCAACTTAACTTATACACACAACTTAAGGAAACAGGATATTAGTAAAAGTAAAGAGCCAACCACCACCATCGCACAACAGTTCACTCAGTAATACCGTACCTGCGCATAGGTGGCAGGTCGCTCTCCTTGTTGGTAGGAGTGTCAGAGGAGCGCTGACGGATCCAGCTGCTGTCTGTCAGCAGTGACGTCTTCTTCTTCATCTCGTTGATGATCTGCTGCCGATCCAGCTCAGCCTGCGATGCCGACTGCTGGCCCTTCTTATCAGCGACTCCGCTTGATGTCACTGCACACAGGGAGGACAGACAAATGAAACATCATGCTTGGGAAAATCAAAAGTTTTGTTGAAGTTTAAGAATCACAACTGGTGATCAGTAGAGAAAATAAATAAATAAAAAAAAAAATCAGTGGGGCAGACAGAATGAGATAAGAATTATCTGTTTTCCCCAGTCTGGCTTGATGAGACCATCAACAATTAAATTATTAATGTAAAATTTATCAATCTGAAAGAAAACATGCTGTAATCAATAAGTTAATTGTTCTGCTGCATGCCATTTTGTAGTTAGTTGGCTGATTTATTTGCCATTTATCTGGTCGGCTGCAGGTTTAGAACAAAATGTCTCGATTGACTAATCGGCCCATCATAACGGCAGTTTCAGATTAAAGGATTAGAGGCGGCGCTTCAGGGGCTAAAGACCACCTCTCTCCGGTTCTCTGTGTTTCATAGCATAGAGGATGTTCCTCCGTTCCAGCTCCAACTCTGATGCAGCCCTCTGACTTTGAGCACGTGCATTCCTCGACTGCTCTTCCAGCAGCCACTGAGCCATGCCCCCCGGCTGCACATGCACACCTACAGTAGGGTACAGCCCACAAAAGGTATATATCTGTACATCATTTAAAACCCCTCTCCATCCATACCTCCACACTACACACACACAGCCCCCCTAATAAATTAAATAGGCTGACCTTTCCTTTGAGGTTTGTCCTCTTCATCGAGCTGGGGGGATGATTTGGATTTCGCCCTGTCAAACAGAAGCCAAAACACACTTTTTTTTCTTGCAATAACTTTTTTTATAACTTCAGTTATAAGAGACGCAACAAGTGACTTTTTTTTGTATTCAAGACAGCATGGTTAAATATGGAAGGCCAGAAATGGTAAAGCAGCATTAATCTTGCAATTTTGTGTCCTGAAACTCCTGTGCCTGCTTCCTGCACTAACCCACTTCCTCTTCCTCGAATCCTTTACACTTTCTTCTCTCCACCCACAAACTAAGTATGTTGTAAATAAATTTTTTAAGTTAATTAAATATGCTTGTTTTTGCATTTTTAAATAAAGACAGCACAGATGAATAAATGTTTCTGTTTGTGTGGCTGTTTCTGCAGTATTAAAGTTTATGGTTCACCTGTAGGTCACTTTTTAATGGAGAGCAGGGGTGGCGGCTAGGAAAAATATTCACTCTTTCTTCAGTGTTTATGTGTATCATTTTGCTGATTTGATGAGTTACTGCCCCAAGAGCTTGAGATAGTACTCTGGAGAGGGACCTATTTAAACAATTATTTAAAAAAGGACGAGGATGATTTAACTTGGTCTGAGATTGGCTATCACCTGGTATGTCAGGTGTAGATGGTATTTAATTGCAGCACTGCCCGGTGGGAATTTAACCTTATTGCACCATCTCTGCTGTTAAGCTAGGTCATGCTAGCAACTTCGTCTAAATTACAGGAAGCAACCTCTGCCATGAAATATGCTGAAATAATATTATTAATATGATGAAGAAGAAGAAAAATACCTCTCCTTGGAGGTATTTTGCACCTATGTATGCAACGGTTGCCTTGCAGTCCGTCTCTTTCCTTCTTTAGCTGCAAGTCATTTGAGGATTTAGTTCCATGTTCAGCTGATTTCAAATCCCCCACGAGTTCAAATATGTGCTTGTTTTTATTCCTTGTTTTTTCCATCTTTTGGTGGATTTGCTTTGTTCTTAGGATCATCATCCTGTTCAAATTTCCCCAGTCGGCGCAGATTCAGTTTTAGAGAAAGATGCTGTCACATTATCGTCAACCGCTCTAATATGATGCAGAATTCATAGCTGAATCAATGAAGTTAACTTCTCTACAATAGGATATTTATAAACTCTATATGTATATTTTTTCTGTTGATATACACCAGCCCACACTGAGTTCCACAAGTTGTTGACAGATCCAATCTAATATAAATTGTATTAATGCTTCTTATGCATGCTAAATAAGGGGACAAAGTGTTCAACAATACAGTAAAGTGCAATTATTGTAGGGCAGTGATTGTTAAGGTTGTGTCAGGGGGAGGTTCAGCTGCTCTCTCTTGTACTAACCTGTCTGCATAGGTCAGTGGAGGCTGAGCATAAGACAAGCCAAGGGAGCTAGAGGCCCTTTGGTGAAGGGTAGTGTGCACAGAGAGATGGGATGATGAGTACCACATGAAGGAGGATAAAGCACATGCAAACACATTAGTTGTACATTAATTGTTAATGCACAGACAACAAAGCTGGTTAAATGTGTTATTATCAGCATGATGGTGAGTCAAGGAATACAAAAGATATGCAAGTTTCAGTATTGAGGGCAACACAGGATTAAGAGTGGCTCTACTGACCACTGCTGCTGCTGCTGCTGCTCCAAGGCTCGCTCCCTCTCTTTGCGCTCTTGCTCTCTAGCCTCTAACAACCTCCTCTCCTCCTCTTCCCTTCTCTTCCTTTCCTCCTGCTCCTGCCTTTCTTTCCTCATCCTCTCCTCTTGGAGACGCTGCAGCTCTCGCTCCTCCTCTTCCCTCTTCCTCCTCTCCTCCGCCTGCCTTTGAAGCTCCTGCTCCTCCTTCCTCTTTCGCTCTTCCTCTTCCCACAGAAGAGACGTGGGCTGGTTAACGGGCGATACTGACGAGTGTGGGCCGCCGCTGTGGTTGTTCACCTCCAGGCTCCCAGGCTGACAGAGACAACAAAGGGCCGAAAAGGAGAAGCTTTTTAAGCAGGTGGCATCAAGTAATTTGATCTTAATTAACATCCAAGGAGGAACTGCAACAACAATGGTGAAACTCCTGCACGGGTTTTGAAATTCTAATCAGAAGGGAGGTTTTGTTGCAAAACTATGTGTTGAAAAGATTTCAGTCATTACAGTAAATATCTGGTGCTGCGTGAGCATTCACATGACTATACGCTGTTCTGCTCTCGCTTTCCATTTCTGAAAGGTCAGATAAAAGAGTGCGCGCCCACATACTCGGTGCATAATTATAGCAACTCGGATCAAAGCTCTCTGGATACATTTAGATCAATTAGCGATATGAGTCACAACCATTAAATACTCTGCAGCTAATTTAACAGGTGTAAGGCCATAATAAGTAGAAAATAAAAACTATTTTGTTACCTGTTGGGGGCGCAGGCTTGTGGCAATCTCCTGTTGAGCTTTGAACCATTCTTCCTGCAGCTTCTCCTGATCGCGCTTATATTTCTCCTAAAAAGATTTTTTTTGTAATGTGAGGTCAAAGGTCAGCTAATTTAATGCACACAGTCAGACATATGAAGGACTTTCTTAAACCCAAACGCAACACATTAAAAAAACAACTTATTCTTATATGACACAAAAATAGATTTCATACGTAACAAATTAAAGAATAATTAGATATTGCATCTGCTGTATGTTTCAGATGAATTTGAGCTCACCTACATGTTATCTAACCATCCTAAAACATCCTAGGGAAACCTGCCCAGGGCAGGAAGTCTCCCTGGAAGATCATGAAATCAGGCTGCTGATCCAACAGGGAACAAGACTGGCGGCGTTAACAATCCTTCCCGGCTGCATCAACGCTCTGCATAACCACGTTTGATCTCCATCCAGAAAACAGGCCCCTAGAAAAATGTTTTGACACGATTCTCCTACACTAAAGTTGGATCCTCGGCACACATTAGAAGCTCGAGTGCTCTCTCTTTCTGTTCTGAGCCTATTAGGAGCAGATGCAGTTGAGGGCTTCCTAGCTTGTCAGCTCTTCTAATTGTCAGTTGGGGCATGAAACAGGTTTGCACATAGGCATTTTAGATAAAGATTTTCCTTCATTCTACATTTTTATTCATTCTTTTAATTACTATTCTTGTTTATTTTCCCCACTGACCCTGAATTGGAAAAGTGGTTGAGTTAGCAGATGGATAGAGGGATTTTTTCCCTCTGTAATTACAGTGAATGTAGGTCAACTACTAATGTGTTGTGGACACACAATAACTTGTCACTGGGGTGGCTTATTAACTTATTCTTACACATCAATTACTGTGAGTTCCAATAATTAGCCCTGGGGGATTCATTTGTGTAGACTGTCGGTTGTATGTGAAGGAATAAAAGTACACTTTTACTGCAGCCCAGTTTCTTCTTGAGTGTAAGATAAGAAAGACGAAATCATCTTCTTTCGGTTGCTCCCTTTAGGGTTTGCTACAGTGGCTCATTCTCCTCCATCCTCATATGTCACACCAACCCTCTGCACGTCCTCCTTCACTACATCCATAAAACCTCTCTGTGGCCTTCCTTTTTCCCTCCTGCCTGGCAGCTCTATATTCAACATCCTTTGCCCAATATATCCACTGTCCCTCCTCTGCACATGTCCAAACCATCTCAACCTTGCCGCTCTAATTTTGTCTCCAACCTGAGCTGTCCCCTCTGACACACTCATTTCTAATCCTGTCCCTTCTGGTCACTCTCAATGTGAATCTTATCATCATCAACTCCTCCACCTCCTGCTCCACCTCCTAAAGTAATCTATGCTTTATTGATCCCTGCAGGGAAGCACTGGGCAGCACCCTCCATTTTCTTATGTGCCTCCTTAATACATAATTTTGTGACCATGTGACTTCACACAATCACCGCCTCTCTAAAACAGTTTCAACTAGCATGGGTAGGATTTATTACAAGTTTATTGTGAGTATTTATTACATGAGTACACCTTAATATACCTGTAGGAGGCGCTCTTGTTCCTTCTGCCACTTCTCTTGCCTTTTGCGCTCCTCTTCTGGGTCCCACGACCAGCGACTAGAAGGTGTAATTGAAGGAACGGGAATCTGAAGACAAAAAAAGGGCAGCCACACAAAGCAAATTTACCTCAGAGTTATTCAAAACTACCACTAAACTTTGGTGGTTTGAACTGCACGTTTGTGCGCCAGCTTGTGCCATATGGATATTAGGATGCCTCAATTATTAATGTCACAAACACCTGGTATTTATCTGCTCTTGTTTCCTAACATTTTTACATGCTTCTGAAGATGAGATGAAAGTAAAACGGGATCTTTGGAAACTGGAAACATGCATTCATATTACACCTTCTGTCCTCATACTCTGTATTATTTTCTTAAGTTCCCCATAATCACAGTTGAGTTGTTAAGACGCTAAAAGGCTTAAAAAGCTGAGTGAACCTGACTCTGAGGTGAACTACAAATGCAGTCAATGTGAGAGGCTTAACAGCCACTCTGGGCCTTGTAATTACTGTAGTGTCTGCTTTCAAAGATGTTGTCAGGTCATGAAGAGCAAACACAACAGAGACAAAAACTGGCCTTTATGCACTGACAGTACTCACATCTGGAACTGCAGACTCTGATCCTCCTAGAAGAGAGGGAAAATTGTTCTGTCAATATTCCAGGCAAGCACGGGCAGAACAGTGAAACAATGTAAATACACAAGTTAACCCTCAAGACATGCGCCACAATAGCACCAAGTTGACAGGCTTTCAACTTGATCTTTTAGTCAGGTAGCAGTCAATTACTAAAAAAAAATTTACAAGTGATGTTTTAAAAAAATAAGCCTCCAGCAGCAACGGTCAAATTTCAACCACTAAGGCTTATTGATTCTCTCATTTCGAGCTCACCAACTCGTTAGCGTTTGAATTGGATGTCGGCCCAATAGTTGTGAATGAGAAAAATCAATAAACTGATTGTGAAGACAAAAGAGATCAAATCAAAAAAAGAAAAAAAACGCACAAACCAGCAGCATGCACACAAGCACAATGCGAGCACAGAGTGCTCCGTCTCAAAGGCTAACAGATGATTCAATACATGCATGCTGAGAGCGCTTTTAACTTGTAGCAAAGTGAAAAAAAAGTCTAACCGTGTGTTAAAGCCTGGACACCATCCCAAAATACCACAAACACAGCAGGATTCAAAGGGCTGTGTTTGTGCTTGGTATGCTGGAACCGTGTCTGAAATGCTGCCCAACTCAAGGGGAAATCAGTCATTTCCTACATTATTTATTTTATCTGTGGGAGGTTTTTGTAAGTAGAACCTCCTTAAAAATAACATCAATTTTTCTTGGTAGGAACAGCATGTCAGGGCCCCGGGCTGTACCAAGTGAATGTGAGGAGGTCAATGCACACGCAACCCTGTTTACCACAGAGGTAGACCAGCGCACTGACACTGGAACCTGAGCCACCTGAAGGAGGGAGGGGGGCACAGCATAAGAGTTAAGCTTTGGCACCAGACAAGAGAGCCATCGAGGAGTCTAATTGACGAGGCTGCGGCTGAAACGAAAACATGCAAAAACTCCTCAAATAATCAGAGGAATTTGGAGAGACGAAAGCATAGAGAATCCAGCCACCAGATTACATAGAAGGCATAATAAATCTGAAGAACTGTCCTACATCCCTTTGGTCAGCCTTCATTCACTTTTTTTTTACCTTGTTCAAAAAACTCTGACCTCCGCTTTAAGTTTTTCAAAGATATGGGTTCTGAGTCTATATGAGAGATGGAAAACAGAATACAGTGAGGCACAGAAGACTCTAGTTAAACTTGTCCTACAGTACACACTGCTCATGTCATTTTGTTAAAGTCTGTTACAACCCCAGTTGTGAAAAAGTTGGGATGCTGTGTAAAATGAAAATCAAAACAGAATGCAATGATTGAAGCTTACAAACCCAGATTTTATTATTTTCTATTTATTTAGAAAATACAGAAAATCTAATGTTCAAACTGAAAAAGATCTATGCCGTTGCAATAGATGCAACACGCAGTTTAGCATGGACTTGCTGAAATATGCGAGGCCTTCCCTGAAAAATGCACCATCTGAATGGGAGCACATGTTGCTCTAAAACCTGTATACACCTTTGAGCATTCCAGATGTGCAAGCTGTAAATCTAATGGCATTAACACACTCCCATATAACCAGAGATGCGGGCTTTTGAACTGAGCCAGATGATCCTCCCCCTCTTTAATCCTGAGAACACAGCATCTATGTTTTACAAGAAAAATTTCAAAGTACGATTCCACTGACCACAGAACAGTTTCCCCACTTTGCCTCAGTTCATTTTAAATGAGCTTTGGCCCAGAGAGGATGACAGCACATGACTGTATATTTATATCAGAGCTTTAATCTGCATTTGAGAAAAAATGTTTTTTTTATGAAATCGTAAAAATTCTAAGTTTAAATATTTGATGTATTTTGTGTTCTTGGTTGAATTAAATAAGGGTTTGAGAGATTGTTGCAATCTGTTTTTATTTGCCTTGTACACAGCATCCCAACTCTTTTGAAATTGGGAGTTGTAAAAACTAATATGACTAATAGGACTAAGTCAAACTGACACCTCCTACTGACGTATTTTTGTATTCAGTCCAGAAATAATCAAGATCAATTTCATAACCTTTTTGACTGTGTGTTTTGCTCTTTACCTTTGTTCCTCATGGTCACCGGCTCCTGTTGGAAACCTCCATTAACTCCGTTTGAAGCCACTTCCTGCGGGGAGACGTGGCAGGGTGCACACTCATTAAAAAGCCACCAGACCGGGGAACAATACAGAAAAAAAGATTCATCAAGCCTGAGTCAGTCAAGGTGATTGTGAGTAACTTACGCTAACGGGAGAAGCCCGGGCCTCTTTGAATGCACGCGCTTCCATTGGAGTAGCGAGATCCAGGCTGGAGCTGACTGTGTTTTTTTCGTGGGAACCTACAAATATCGGATGATCCGTACTGGTCAGATTGATGGTCTTATGGCTTTTAAATGGCAGGGAAGGTTGAGATCTGTCCCAGTCTGCACGCAGACAATGTAACAGCATTTTTTTCTTTAAATATGAACATGTATAGAATTTGCATAAAGAAAACAAAGCAGGGGACAAGCGTGCTATTATGCTGTTATTATAGAGTGCAGCAGGGGGAGACAGAGTAACACCCTTCCCCAGCCAAGCAGCCCATTAAAGCTTCTATTAACCCAAACAGCATTTCTTATTAGCTCACAACCACTGGATATCACTATTTCTGCCTTGCAAGTTAGTTTGAGTTAGCTATACTGTGTGACCCTGATGGTACTGCATAAA
>VUQK01012421.1:27722-42812 GCA_015106715.1 Bujurquina vittata
TGCATAAAGAAAACCTAACACTGAAAACACCTCACACACACACACACACACACACACACACTCAGGACTGTGGACCTGAGTTGGGTTATAAGGAAAACACTGCACGGATAGAAGAATGCTGATGAGAGAGAAAAGAAAGCAGAAAGAAGAAACAAAGGGGGAAAATACACAGGAGAAAAGGAAGCAATGGAACAACAACAACACACACACACACACACACACACACACACACACAGAAATCAAAACAGTTTTTCTTCATGAGACCAGCAAGAATAACTCACAAGTCCCTCATCATTTAGCTTGTCATGAGCTCATTTATGGATGAATTCACAAGAGTCGACAAACCAATTTAGAGTGTCAAAACTGTTTAGCAACCCAAGCAGCAGAAGCAGCGCTGTCAGTCCAGGAATGCAACCCTCAAAACTTTTCATTTACTTTTTTTCCCTTGCTGTCACACAAGCAGAAACAGGCAGGGTTCAAGGCTACTCACTGTTCTGGCCATGACGCCTTATATCCATGACCAGACTGCCCTCCTGCAGAGCTTCCTCCATGTGGGACTTCCACTCTGGGTAGCTCATGTCTGCCACCTTGTGCCCATTCACCGTCAGCACCTTGTCTCCAGTCTGAAGCTGGCACATCTGAGCTGGGCTACCTGCAAATAGGTGGAGGTCAGGGTCATAGTGGGCATTTTACTTGCTTGCACTCACATGTTTGTCAGTTTCTTGAAGAAGTTTCTTGTAGAAAACTGGGAATGCTGATCTGCAACATTTAATCTAGCATTGCTGATATTGAATGTGCTGCAGGTCTTTTGTCTTAGATGGCATTTGTTTTAGCTAGATGCACTTCTTTATTTGTATTTTGTACTTTTACTGTTTGCACTTATACCATTTATCATGTATTTTTATATAAACATCTTACTTTATATCCTTGATCTGAAGTACTAATCCTGTATGTCCAAGATATGGCTCATGAAGGTATTGCTTTCATGCTCTTCTGCTGCTCTACATGGATGATGTCATTGCAATGCAAAGCTTAAACCTTTTCTTTGTATGCCTTTTGGGTAGCTGGTCTTATAATTATCAATGTGCTGATTGCTGATTTTGTATCTTCTTAACCTATTATTTGTGTCAGCATGCTAACACTGACACACCCACAAGTATATGAGTTAACAATGAAATAAAAGAACAATCAATATGCCACATATAGTCTAAGGCTACACTGAAATAAGCTGTAAGCAGGTGTGACAAGGCTACATTTGTAATTGCTGTGGGGTGTCGGTATTACTTTACTCATTTATTTGGCATGCTGTGATGTGCAGGTGGGGAATCTCAGTAGAAAGAGAGGCTCAGGCCCAGCAGATCTGACCCAGATAGAAGCTGCCCTACATACAAGCAGGTCTGGCATCACCACTGCAATGGACTCAAAAACCTGCTGACAACTAACCGACCGAGCCTGACAGAAAATCATAACAGAGCCGGGGCACTGGCTGCCAATATTACCACTGCGCTGTATCTGTGAACAGATCAGTCAGTTCTAGTGAGAGTGAGAAACTTGCATTGTGTGTCTTATCTATTTTCCTCCAGGCCTGTTCACTGTGAATGCTGCCAGTTTGGATGACTTTCATACATTACGTTGGATGGTGGGAGGAAAAAAAAAAGAAGAAGAAGCTTTTCTTATATAATGCAAATCCTTTTGTTTGAGGGGATCTCTCTCAAGTGTTACCTGGCTGGATGGATGTGACACAAGCGCCTGTTGAGTCCCAGTCTGCCTGGAAGCCAAAGTCTCTGCTGCTGTTAGGCTTCTGGTTCAGGATGATCCGCATCTCACAGTAGTTCTCCTAGAAACCAAAAACAACAACACAGGTTAGTTGAGGTGAACTTTAAGAGAAGAAACGTGGGCTGACTTCCCTTTGCTCTGGAGACGCATGTCAGGTTAAACCTGCTTTGGCAAAAAAATAAATAAAATAAAGCCTTATGGCTGTTGATTAAATGCCAACCTGTCGCTATACTTTAGCTACTTCAGTGCAGTACTGTATACATAACAAGAGAAGTTAAGCCTGAAATTGGATGTGATCATGCATCAGGGTTCACTGATTATTTACCACAAAGCTAAAAACACACCAATGCAGAGTCAACACTGTGAATGTTAAATAAAACTCACTAAGAGACATTTATTTTTAAATGAATTCAGTGTAGTCAACAGAAAAAAAGCTCATTTGTTTTGTAACCAGGGAAACTCGAGTACCTGGCTGGTTTCTTTGGCTGGAGCAGGAGATTCACTCTTGACCTGAGGAGGGGCAGGTGGGACACTCTGAGCAGAGTTGATGCTCTTCCCTGTAGTCACCTCTTCCTCCTCCTTCTCCTTCTCCTCCTCTTCTTCTTCTTCACTGCTGTGTGCTGAGCTAGACTGAGCTTCATCCTCAGAGGTCATGAACTGATGATACCTGCTTGGCACTGATGACTTCTTAGAAACATCAACATTGCCGTTGATGCGCTTGTGTGAGTCATCCATCTGTCCGGGCTGCATAGAGAGTGTCAAAGAACACAGCGATTAAGGCTCAGTTACAACTAAAGTGAAAGATGAACACGGACAGTAAAGCTGATTACAAAATGATCACATTCACTCTGTGAAAAAGGTGGTAAATGTGTTATCACCTTTTCTTTTTTTTTAAACGCATGTGAAACTGCTTCCTGACAAGTAACTACTATTTTGTGTAACAGTAATGAATCTGAACTAGGCTGAAAATAGCAGCTCTGGTAGTGGAGTTAGCATAATAAAACCACAAGCTTCATCCATTATTCACACTGTAATCAGATACGACTCTTGGGCAATACTGATATACTCAAAACAAATTACCTGCCAAAGATTGCTTACTTCCAAACAAACACTCATTTCCTGCCCTCTTGATGTTCTTGTGCTGTGCTGGTAGCTTGTGTTTACTTGTAAAACTATCTGGTACTCACAGTAAAGCCTCGAGGAAGAGAGGTGATGCGTGAGGGCTGGGTCCCGAAGGGCCTTGGCGCGACAACTGAAGTTAGACGTGCGGTATCCGATCTCTGGTAGCTCCTGGGCAGGGAGGAAGAAACCTGAGACACCGCGGGAGGCTTGGGTTCCATTGAACTGGGCTGTGCTTGTGTGTGCAAAGAACCAGAGGAGGGGGCCTTCACCTCAGTCTGTGTGCCCGACAATGGGGGCCTTGGCTCAGCCTCCTTTGGTGGGGAGCTTGAAAAAGGGACAACACTTGTGGCCCCTCCTTTCTTGGCTGTGTCGGTGCGCTCTGAGACTGTACTCCTCTGCAGTGGTACAGTTTCTGGAGATGGGGAGCGGTTGAGGGAGCTGTGGCTGTTAGGAGTGACTGTGTTCGTGGAGCTGCTGTGTGCAGGACTGTCCACAGTGTCCAGTGAGGTGGGAGGCAAAGCGGCCCCGCCGGTAGCTGGGGAAGCAGCAGGAGGTTCTTTGTCTTTCACAGGGGGTTTGGGAGGTTCATACGAAGATTGGAGAGTGTCAATAGTGTAGCTTCTGGCAAAAATATGTCGGGTACGTGGGGCACTGACGACTTTTTCAAATACGTTGTCGTCGTCGTCGTCTAAGAAAGAGAGCGATCCAAGACGGCTGCCAGTGCTGTTTTTTTTACCTTCTCTGTGGAGTGAACAGATGAGAAGGTGGGAGGGAATAAGAGGCAAATAGGAACAAATTGGACTAGATGAATAAAATTAAAAAACGTGGGGGCATGGCGTGATAAGGAGGACAGCAGAAAGCACAGCACAGGCAGAAAAGAAGAGGGCAAGAAAGATGTGCACTTAAATAAAATGACCTGCATGTTGTAAGCTATGATTAAATGACACTTTCACACTGACTCAGTGCACAATTACAGTCTCGCCAGTCACTCTTACCCAAATGATTATGTAGTCTGTCTAAATTACAAATACTTTTTCCTTTGGTTACCTTAGCAAACGGCCCCCCTCTGATGGTAAAAAGGTATACAAGAGAAATAAATTTAGTGAGCAGTCCTTTTTAGTTAAAGCCAGAACCAGAGATTAAAAAGAAAAAAATAAATCAGTAGCAGTACATCATCTGAACTGTTGTGTTTTTCCTCACCTCTCCTCTTGCATCTCCTTGAAGGTCTTAGACCTTTTTTCAGCGCCGTAAGTAATCTGCTCTATCTTCTCCCTCTCTTCTTTCTTCTTCACTATATCAGAGTTGACACTGCGGCGTCGGCTTTTCCAGTTGCTCAGGGCCTGCAGAGGAAGGAAGCACTCATCACCTCATGCAGCATGTCTCAAAAATTCAGCTTACATCTACTGTAGATACAGACTGATTGTGTATGCAGAGCTAAGTGTACAACTGAGGAGAGTGAAGTTGAGAAGGAGCGAGAAAAAGACATTTAAAAAAAAAAGAGAGAAAGGGCTGCATTTGAAGGTGTTCTATTTGTGTGCTTTAGGCTCCTCCCGGCTCACATCCCCTGTGTATTGGGGGCTGTGTGACCTAAATGCTGCTTTAAGACTCCATTATTTTGCTATGACACCAGATCAGACCAGTCATGTAATGTATACAAGTATAACTTTTTTTTTTACTGTGTAGCTGTTCTAGCTTAGAATGAACATGCATAAATGGATCAGCAGCATTTAAAATAGCTGGACCCTGACCTTTGAAGTTTATTTTCCACTTGTACTCGCGCCAGAATTAATTTCATATCGACTAAGTCAAATTATTTTCATCATGGAGACTCTGGCTTACATCATTTATTATTTCTACTTTAGTGCAGGTGGTGATTCTTCCAACGATTTTGAATGAGGCAGATCCATAGCCAGAGGGCAGTGCTGCTCCAATCAGCATCCGCCCATCTATGATTTCAATCTACACTTTTTTTCCACCCTGTAGCTATAATACACCAGAGCACCTGCTCCTGCGATTGCCCAGTAGCACTGATAAATCTCAGATCTACGTGACTCATCTTTCACCTCAACTTCCATCTGTGCTGCAGCCAGACTTCTTTCTGCCCAAGCAGGTATGTTTTGAATCATACACCAAGAAGGGTGGTGAAGCTGACTGATATCCTCAAATATCTGTACACATACTCACATCCTGCCACTTATCCTCGCCCTCCTTAACCTGGTCACGATACTTCTGCAGCTCTTCGTAGCGAATCTGCCGGATGACCGAAGGGTCGACATGCATATCGCTTACTGATTTGCTCCTGCAGGAGAAAAAAAAATGAGCACATTTTTCAATCAAATGCATCAGCATTTTAGTTGACAGGTGGACATCCACTTCCAGGTATTCATGCACAATACTGTTTTTTAAAATCCTGTTAAATATGATGCAGATACAAAAAAATAAGACACTACAATTCCCATTGGGTAACTGCCATTAATATTTTTGGGTATCTGCAGTGAGTTGTTAGTATGAAAACACAGCGCACCGGTTCACAAAACCTTGAGGGTGATATAAGCTCAGGGTTAGTAACAGTCCTTCCCATCATGCAAAAGTCTTTTAAAGTCCCACCGTATGGAAAAATGACTTTTTGTCTCACCTAAACTGCAAAGATTTACATGTGTCTCATATTGCTATCAGTGCTCAGTCATAACTCACTGGGACACACAGCAGTTTAGGTAGATGACCCAGCATATAACTATTATATGTAAGCTCTGTCAAAAGAGTTTTGTAGAGCAAAGCCCACCTCCCCCTGAACTTGGCTCTGAGCCGCAAATACTCAATGTTGTGTGTCAGCGTTTAGCAGCTAAAGAGTGAGAACAGCAGCATAAAAGCAGGAGGCAGCAGGGCGCGACCGTAAGAGGCCAGAGCAAATGCAAATGTGACACATTTTTTGGGGAACTCACCCGTCTGTACTCTCTTGGCGCTCTCTAGGAAACCAAAGGAAACCACAGACAACAAAGTCACATTTCTGCAGCCTGGAGTTCGACAGTGAGTCAGAGAGTGCTCTGGTCAAGACCAACAATTAGAAACTATTACACACCAGCTCATTCACAGCTAGGAGGGCCTCAAATGTATAGAAGACCAGTTAGGACATGATTCTGCTTGTTTTTCTTGTTTAGATTGAGAGGATTAGAGTTACCCTGACATTTGGCTGAGGTGGCCTGTAGGCTCGTACTTTTTCCCTAAACAATGCTGCCTTTCTGCCGACCCCAACATGATGTCACTTGAAACATGACTTTGCATATGAGAGTGAAGTAAACCCAGATGGGCTTGACTCGGGCTAAATGGTTGCTTTGTATGTGCTTTTGTGGGTTTGCTCACGTGCAAACACTACAGTTTAGATTTGTGTTAAAGTTACTATGAGGTACACAAGTCATATCCTCTTTCAGAGCTGTGGGGAATGTCTACAGCCCTTCATGTTGGCACAACAGACATGACTGTATTTAATTACTTGGTCGGGTGCAGTCAGCGTGTTGGGGATGCTATGTTTAGATATTTCTCAGCATTCAATCTTTCCTCCCTTTCTGCTGCAGTCTGAGTTTCATAAGCCTGTATAAAGTTCTTTATGCTGAGGGAAAACCAACACTGTGCCCAGGTCAGTTTAGACTTCAGGTAAGGTAAATAAAAAAAAGAAAAAAAAAACATTGTGCAATTCATCACAAGTTGTTTTTTTTTTATTATTATTAAGCACTAATATTTTCCCCCCATTTACAGGCAAACTGTTGGATATGAAAACAAACCTGAAAGATGAAAGGCAGAACTATTTTGCGGCTGTTTTGCAAATGATACAGTGAATCAAATCCATACATCACACCTCAAAAATACACAATAGCAGTCAGTTGATTGTGTAATGTAATGTTATGCAGGCAACCACTCGGCCTTTATTTACCACGAGTTTGAGAATGAAAACTTTCCACATCAACCACTAGTTTTATTCAATTATGAAGTAAACAACAAACATTTAGAACAAGAGAAAGTTCTAAGCTGCTGTTGTGGTCAATTTCACCACTTTTCCTTCACCCTTGCTCTGAAATACCCATGACTGATCAAATGAATGTAGAAGGCACCTGTTAGTTTTCAGAAACAAGAGCTTAACTGTGTAAAAACTTCTCTCTTTGACTGAAGGGCTTCACAGCCAATCCTTATCCAGGACAGAGCAATTCAATATCAAACAAATTACTGATTGTCCGAAATGGGACAGAAACAAGACAAACGTGCAGGAAAAATGTCTACAGCCACTCTTACGCCAAACTTTTTCTACAGCTTCAGAGCAGCTAGCCTCTCCACCATGAGCCTTTTCTTATATCTTAACTGACTGGCTTCCCTGATTGCCTGCCATCTCTGCAGGTCCTCTTTGTTGCAGGAAGAAGGCACTGAAGGGGTCTTCTGACTGGCTGATGAACCAGAGCTCTGGCTCTGATCAGAACAAATTCTGAGCTTCCGAATTAGCATGTCATCCGTTTCAGGACGTGCCTCCTTATCAACTTGATTTTGGTTAGCTGTTGCTGCGTTATGGGTCAGAGGACATGGGGGGCATAGGAGTCTGGCCTTGAGTTCAGGAGGCAGAGCCCAAGGCTCTGGGATGGGCATTGGGGAATAGTTGTCAGGGGCTCCTGAGAGTGGTCGTTGTTGCTGTGCCTGCTGGGTTTTCTCCCTGCGGTACACCACATCGTCCTGCTCAATGTCTGGGAACTCGGTTTCCCCGGAGCCTCCATGAACGGGTTTCTGGGTGACAATATTGAGCTGTGGCTCAGATGTGCAGCGTCGATGTCTGCCGGTCGGCCGAGTCTTCATCTTAGCCAGGTTAATGTTGGACTGGAAAGCAAGGGTTCGCCTGGCAAACATGTCATCATTCTCCAAGTCTGGGTCAATGCTTTCATAATTAATGGGGTCCGGGGGCTCCCGGGGGTCTTGGCGCCCCAGGAGTGTCCACTTCTTCCCTTTTACCAGTCTGGGACCTGAGGCAGGGTCCACGGGGGCAAATGTCTGTGGGGGGGTCTCTAAGAGAGGGGACTTGGGAAGCTGTGGAGGAGTGTGTGGTTGAACATGAGGACTGCAGGGTGGGCAAAAGGAGAGAAAAGGACAGAGGTGATGAGTGCATGCGTGTGAACCAGATCAAAGAGCAAGAAAAGGAAGAAAAGATACAACAATCAGCCACAGCGGTGACATTTGGTCCAAACACAAGTGGATCAAATGCGGGTTTTACAGTCATACTGTTAGAAAATAAAAGTGCAATGCTCCTTTCTATTAAAAAAGAAAAAAACAAGTCTAGAGCAGAATAGGCTGTAATATAAAGAGAATAATACTGACAGCCCATTTCCACTAAGGCCAAAAGAAGCAAACTGCATTAGAAAGCACGTTAGGGCAGCTCCGGTAGCTTCACAGTGCATTTTATCATTAGTGTTATTTTAAAGATGCTCATCCGAAGCAGGAGACAATTCTATTTTCCTATAAAAATCTGGATGCTTTAAAACAATCCAGCATCATCACAATCATGCAGCTGTATCGACCTTTTCCCAACAACAAGGGTGGTGTGAGCTGAAGCCTCGTGTGTGTGGGAATGAGAGGGAGACGGGCCGTGGGGAGAGGGGGCGGAGGAGAGCCAGGGGCTGATGCCACAGTCTGAGTCATCTGACGAAGAGCCTGACTTCTTATAGCTACAGCCGATGAACGCAGAAGGGACAGAGGAAGACAAAAGGTAAATGAAATTAGATTGGAAGCAACGGTAGAAAAGTGAGAGAAACTGTAGGTTGGAAGAACTGGAAAGAGTGAAACACAGAATCACAAAATTTTTAATGTAAAAGGTTAGATTGGCATGCAGTTATTTAAGGACAGAAAGAAAGGAATGTTTATAAATTTTTGCCCTCACACACCTGAAGCCTTGTATCTTCTTGTACCAGGGTCTCCTCTGAGAGCCCAGTTTGATCTTCTGTATGTGAATGTCTTCTTCTGGTGTCCAGAACTTGGGTAAGAACTTGTCATAAGATATACTGGTTGTAGGCTGGGGTTTGATACCCATCTTACGGGCATAGAGATCATCTTGGACGGGGTCAGCATAGCCCACCTCATCATCCTCATCCTCAGAGGTGTCATATATCTCCCTGAACAGGCTGTCAGTGGACACGCCTCGGCGGTGGTTCACCCTCACTGAACTGTGCCGGGGGGGCTGCATTTCCCCTCTGTTGATGCCGCTGCTGCTCAAGAGAGACAGCCAACCACAAGTGTCAAAGAGTTTTTTGTTTTTTTTAAAGCAGCAGTGCAGCACACAGGTCACGCAAAAAAAAAACCAACAACAAAAAAGGAGCGCATTCCTCCATCATAACAAATGCAAAAAAAAAAATGCCGCAAGGATCACCAAACCAATGCAAGCTCAAAACCAAGCTGGGAGGTAAAAACTGATATGTAGAGCATGTCCTGCCAACTCAAATCACTCCTCCAAGCTAAAAAAAACTCAGAAGAAGCAAATAAGAGCATGCTAAATCTAAAAACTCAAAGTTGTTTTGGGCAAAAACCACCAAACTGAAGACTGCAATAATGTTAGAAGGCAGCACACTATGACCAAATACACTGCTCATGGTTACAGTTAACCATGCAAACTGAGGGTACGAGAAGCATTCTAGTTCGCTTTTATCAAGCAGGCACATCAAGGTCACGCTGTTGCTGTATATTCTCTGACCTGAGGCAGGCCACGTTTTGTTGAGGAACAATGCTGGGAGTCATAGTGACCTTGGGCCAGCTGCCCCCTCTACCTCCAACCTGGGGACTGATGGGTACAGCGAAGTTGGTGGGAGGAGCAGGGGAGGGGCTGTGGAAGCGCCTGCTTGCCAGGTCATCTAGAACAAGATCAGGGTCTGGTCGGTCTGTGTCCGAGTCACTGCCACTTTCATACTCGTGGGCCCATTGGAGACTAGCTTCGGGGAAGGATGCTTGGCTGTTTCCGCAGCTGCCAGGCGACACCCTTGTTTCACCAAGGCAGTCATTCCACAACAGCAACAACAAAAGACAACACCATCGACCATTCACAGACAACACAGCGATGAGAAAGGAGAAAACAGCTACCGGGTAAACTTCCAGCCTTTGTAGCACAAGCCAAGAGTTTCGGTATGATTTATTATATTTGCCAATAAGTATGAGGAACAATATCTCTTCAAAAAAAAAAAACAGCTGAGAAAGAGCACAACCAGAACAATGTGTGTGCACAGACTGTTGTGGTACCTGGTGAGAGCGCTCTCGTCCTCTGCGAAACTGCTGCTGGCCCAGCTGCGCCTGCTGTCCTCATTACGCTCGGCCCGTTTCTTCCTTATTGGAGCAGGCACGTAGCCCGAAGATTTGTCTTTAGTGGGCAGAAACTGGTTAAACTGGGAGGTGGATTTCGGTGTGATGACTACCGACCGCCGGTAACTGACATTGTCCTTGCTCTCAGTCATCTTGAAGATGGAGTCTGCCTCGGTATCACTGCAACAACCTGGACCACAAAGGAGGACAAACAGGTGTAAGACTGGGGAGGAAAGTAAGAGTAGAGAGAAAAAGAGCGAGAGGAGTGTGTTGTGTGTTTTGGCGTGACTGAACGAGAAACAGAGGGGTGCAGGGTGTGGGGACAGAGGCCTCCTCAATAACAGGGTGGTGTGGATGGCTGTGGAATGTCTCTCTGACCTCTGCTGTGCAAGAAGAAGTGCTCTGAGATCACTGGCCAGCAGTTTCCCCTTCTTAAAGAGTGTACCACATGGGCTTTAACGTTGACATTCACTTTCAAAAGCATACCACTAGATGGCAATAGGCATTTGTTTTCACAACTGGGTGTCAACTAGCTGGCTCTGAGGCAGTGTGTCTTCCCTGTTCACAAATATTTGAGTTTCAACACAGATGAGCTGGATTATAAATATTCATGTAGAGAGACAATTACAGAATGTCTAAAACAAACAAGTAAAAAGTGTGAGAGCCGTTCTCGAATGTCATAAAAGCACATGATGCCTCCTGTTAAATGCCAAACAATCAGCTTCAGGAAGTTAAAAGAATTGAAATAAAAACGTAATCAACAACAAGGAGTTAAAGATGCATATGGGGATTAGGTGATATCTCCTACCCTCGCTGCTGCCCTTAAGAGTGGCCTCAGATGAGATGCTGTGGGGTCGGGAACCCAGCGAGTCCAAGCTGTCCAGGGAGTCGTCTCTCCTGTGTCCTCCTCCTCCTCCTCCTCCTCCTCTCAGATGGGAGAGCTCCTCTCGCTCAGAGTACCAGCTATCTCCGAAACCGCTGTCTCGGACGTTGCTGCCTTTCTGACTGGAAGATTCCTGCAAAGACTTTCACACACACGCACAAACACTCACACATTCAGATAATAGGGTGCCAATTACAATATTTAGCTCCACTGTGTGTGTGGTGAGATCTCCCAGGTAGAGAGTGAAGTCTGTTTTGTCTGGTCTCTCATTCTTGCAGACTAAGTTACTGTAAGCATACGCTTCTATACAATCTATAAGGAGTGCCATTTAAATGGGATAACTTCATTGCTTTCTCTTCTCTGCTATGGCTGTGAAAATAAACAGTGTCATGATTCGCACACCAGTTATGACTGTGTTTACTGCAGGAAAAGAATGGCACTGCACATAAACACATGAGCAAACCCCAGACAAGCAAAAACTTGTCAGCCACTTTAAAGACAAAATGATTTTCACATCTGTAATCTGCCAAATCCCACCAGACAATACGAGTCCACAAAGCAAACTCAGCCTAACCCTGCGCCACTGAGCTTGGATTAGCACGGCTAAACGTACAAAATATGATGCATCCCACTGCTATTACCGAAAATCCGTGTAGTCACTTGAATTATAGAGGTCTTCCACACAAGTTATAAATCTATGTGGAAGCAAAGTGCCAAAGTCAACAGTGGCACATGCACTAGGAGGAAACGAGGCTTCTTCAAGAAAAGAAGTGGCTATTTTCACATGCAAAAATATGCGAACAGCAACCCGTGTTGTAAACAAGATTAAAATAGCTGAGTCAAGGGATCAGGTCATTTATGACTGTACATAGCTTTGGTTTTAGTGGCCAGCAAACTGCGGCCCCCTTAACCTACTGCCGTCATTCTTCTACCACATAGTCCACATACCAGGGATACAGAAATGTACGACACTGCGGCAGGAGAAAAGGATTTCCAATCCTGCCGTTTCTGCTATCCATGAGGAAATTAAGCTTCTGCTTCATGAGCATGAATAAGAGCGAGCCCACTTTGGGAATTTACCTTGTATAGAGCCGTGCCCAATAAGCCCTCAAATGCCTTGAAGTTCAAGTAAGGTCCATCATAGAAACAGTCGCACTGAGCTCTTCTGCCTAACCAGTAAATGGTGATCAATACCTGGAAAAAGGAAAAAAAACAAAAACAAACAAAAAAAACAGGTTATTAGAGAGACCTGCCTGTAAGTAGAAATTCATTAATACTGCCAGACAACCTGTATATCAGGTTAAACCTATACCTTAACCTGTGCAAAAGTCAAACAATGTACTGTGCTGTACTAAAGCAGGTACTTGTTATGATAGCAGTAGCCCGGCTTTGACTGAGGGTCACATCACCTAGAGCCATGCTCTAATTTCCAGACTCATCCAGAATACTCTGTTGTTGTTTGTGTGTGCATTTATAGGCTGGACAGGAGACTAGTGCACGAAAGCAAACACTAAACCAACAAAGCTATAGTCCGTTACACCTGATACCGTTTAAAGTGACGTGTCAGCGCTTTGGTTTTCTGTCAGGCAAGTCAGAAAATTATTATTGTGCAGCACTCAAAATGCAGGAAACAATGTAGGATGATAGAGACGCAATGTTTCCAGCAATGATTTCACACCTTTAAGATCTTAAAAGATTTGACAAAAACAAATTTAGGAAGAAGTCTGCAAAACTTGTTTATCTGTCAATAAAAAAATAAAAAAAACAACAACCAAAAAACCAAAAAGAGTTCCTGTTATTCTTGGACTTAAGACTTTAAATTTATTGATTACAAGGTCAAAGTGGGAATCTAGCTGGGAACCCTTGTTACGTGTCTTTCTCCATTTCTTGCCCCTTTGTCTAGTCACCTACAGTACCGTCTCCCGTGTACCAAAATCTATGAGCAAAAAAGCTATAAATGGTATTACCGTCACAAATTGAGTTGCAGTGTGTGTAAAAGTTAACAGTCACACATTAAACCTATGCACATCTATCTATCTAACATGACAATAAATTTGGCAGTTATAAAACAAAATAATACCTCTGGACAAGAAAAAAAAAAGAAACTCACATTTTTCAGCCTTCTGCTGGTCTCTTGATGCCTGGGAGAAAAACAGCAGAAAAGAGAGGTTTATGTGAATGAGGGAAGATGAAAGTAAAAACACAACAAAACAGAGCATCGTTGTTGAGTCTGTGTTGGGTAGTGAAAGAGCTGGAAACTGAGGGCACAATCCAGACTATTGCCAGCCTTCCACTCACTCTCACACAACAACACAAAGGCGGCGAGAAAAACAAACATATTTGTGTGTGTGTGTGTGTGTGGGTGGGGGGGGGGTTAGAAAAAAGAAACAAAAAAAACAAGCCATGAAGAAAAATGTTGAGGTTTAACAATGCGTTTCACATCTGTGCACCTAATTTTGAGCTAACCGCAACATCAAGCGATTGCAAAATCATTTAGTTAAACTTTAGGGACACAAATGGGTCCTTAGTTCTGATTTGGAGTAAAGATAAACCTAACAGCTGCTAATTTATCACCAAACAAGGCTATGTTTGGAGGCGGTGGAACAAAGCTCCAAACAGCTACCAAGTGTCAGAGAGAATTTCACTCATTTTTCTGCCGGTTCACAGTCAAACTGTCTGTCAGCAAGTTAACTTTCCCAGGAAACTGTGAGCTCCTGTGAAACCAAACAAAACTCTCAGTCTCAAGCTGCAGCTTATTACCCTTTGTACACTGTGTACTTGTCGAATATTATGACCTTAGTGTCTGTATTGAGATGTCAGCAAACAGTGATGAATGGCTACAGCATATACAGTAGCCATAATGGTGGCACAAGAAGATTTACAGTCTGCTTTGCATCTCATGTTAATGCTACACATTCCTGCATCATGTGTTGATACAGCAGGCAAACACACCTCTGTCTAACCATGAGAACTTAGATTACACTGCATGCATGGAAAGGCTTGTTCCACGCAGGCAATGTAACCAATAAATCTGCAGAGACTGTGATGAAACCTTTAATCAGGGCCTTAAAAACAAAAACAAATGTTTAGCTTCCTGTAGATTGGTATAGTTTAGAGGAAGAAAACAAAGCAAGGATGGATTTCTGAACACATCATTTTAAGGCTAAACAACAACTGAATTGCCCAGTAAGAGCTAAAAATATTTAAATGTAGTAGATTTTGAAGTTTTGCAATTTTGCATATTTATGAGAGTGACCGCTCCCTTTTCTATGGTTTTAAAAACAAAAAGAAAAAAAAAGAAAGAAACCCTACAATATTAGAAAGAAACCCCAGCAATCACACGACCTCTATGAGCAAGCACTTGGTGAGGGTGGGAAGGAAAAACTCCCCTTTAACAGGAAGAAAGCTACAGACTACAGGAGTTGGGGATCAAAACCACAGACCTTCCAATTAGTAGATAAACCTGCTTTACCTCTTGAGTTGTCTCTGCCTTGTGGCTAAGTGTAGCAGTTAACACATTTGCTTTGCATGCACAAGAGCCTTGGATCAAGACTGGGCGGTGCCACCTCAGGAAGTCACAAGCAGGTGACTGGTGTGGGAGCATAGCATCAGGAATGGCATACGGTCTATAAACTATTATGATAAGCAGCATTTAGCTGTACTTCTGCTAGAGTATTTTTTCCAGTGCTGCAATGGTACTTTTACCCATCAGGATCTAAGCACTTCTTCCACTGCTAACAGCTGGACGGGAAGCCGATCAACTTTCCCACCAGCATGCGTCATCTCACACCAGGAGTTTCCAAAAACGCTGATTTGCCAACACTGCAAACTGAAATGGACGTTCACCAATTTGGAATGCTAAGGAATATTTATAGGCCCAATAAATGAGATGGGTGAAAAAAAAAGCCTTCTTGTGTGGCTTATAACATAGGCACAAAGTCTAAGATTAAAGCAGTGGCAGCCAGGTCCAGAAAAGCGGGCATTGTATACCAAAA
>VUQK01012422.1:32052-55117 GCA_015106715.1 Bujurquina vittata
ATATATATGATTTTCATTTAATTCACTATGGTTCATTATGAATGTTTTATGTTAAAAAAAAAGAAGAATCAACTAAGTCCAGTCTTGTTTTTTTCTTCAGTTTCAACCCGCTTGCCGAGAGATGTGCTCAGCATGTCTGAAGCCTGTCTATCAAATGGAAAAAATAACTGCAGACAAATATCTTTTTCACAAAACTTGCTTCTGCTGCAAACATTGCAAGAAAAAATTAAGGTGGGATGTTAGACTTTTACAGAAAAATCACCCGCAACATAAATCAGTCATTCCTAATCTGTGATTGATTACTGTCTTTGTCTTTCTTTTTTGTTTTTCTTACTTTGTATTGGCATAAATATAAAATGCCACAAACTGTGAAACCTTCGCTAAAGCAGTTGTAGAAAAAATAACTTTCAGAAGAGGAGACACAACATGTTAGATATTTAACATATTCTAACATATTCCTGAAGCTAAAATTAAAAAGCCCAGTATACTAAAATAAAATAAAGAAAAGAAGCTATTCCGCTATTTTGTGATCCACAAATATGTCACACAGCGTGTAAAAAGTTGGCCAAAGATGCAGGCTGAGAACCCCAGCTACACACAAAACCAGCCAAGCAATGATGCAAGCAAGAAAACACACAGACTTTCCAATATTTCCGGTGTTTGTTGTCTTAACTTCACTGTCTACAAATATCTCTCAAAACTGTGACTGGAAAATGTAGTTTAATGAACACCTCCTGATGCATGAACTGAAAATAGACAAAACACTATTTTCCCCAAATCCTCATCCAACAAAGCTCTTGAGGGGGAAACCCACACCGGCCAGGGGTCTGACCTGGACAATCAGAAGACAAATCTGGGTCCTTTCTGTCTTTAGTCTGTGGTGATAACACTGTATGGACTGTAAGGAATCAACAGATTCTTGTAAACGGGTGGCTAGCTATTTGCACCCTTAATAAACCATTAAGATTTATCTCCGCCAAGGAGGTTATGTTTTTGGCAGAATGCATGTCATTCTGTCTGTAATCATGATAGCTTGAAAAGTTTTGAAGGAATTCTGATTACACTTTGTAGGAGTGTATGTGTGTGTGTGTGTGTGCCTGTGTGTGGAGGGGGGGGGTCATGTTAACAATCCATTAAAAATATTTCTTCAAGGTCAACTTAATGATTTACTGGTGGAAAATGCAAGATCAACAGATTGATCTGAAGGTGGAAGTGATAATAATGCTATAAAGAGCTATTTAAAACTCATTCTTATTGCCATCGTTTGTGTTGACAACATGTAGGCATATAGGGAATGATATATGGGGATTATAAATATCACTTTACTTTGGACCTCTGACCTCCTCTTCAAGGTCAAATAAGGTCAAACCTTTGTTTTTTATCTTTAAACCTATTCTTAAAATTCCGCTGCCTTTGTTTGCATTGGTAATGATACTGGTATATTCATCCAGGCATCATCACATTTGACCTCTGACCTCAGTTACATTTTCCATTTGCCTTTCTTTCAAGTTGTCCCCAAATCGCATTGACTCTCTAAAAGTATTGACAGGAGAAAGAGAAGGAGTTGCCTGATTAGTCAGAAATATGGTGCAATTTTTTTTATAGAAAACATTTAAACTTTATCATTCAGCACCGAATTCCAACATTATTTTATATTTGGGCTAGTATCTGATGACAACTTAATAGTAAATAGTATTCTGTTTTCCAATTCGATGAACTGCGCAGATGATGTGAAATATTAAATCTAAAGTATACCTGAAATTTAACAGGTATTTATGAAAGGAGACATTTTGACTTGTCATTAATAGGTGGACCGAACTGGTAGAAATAAGCTATCATCAATTATATTAGGTCCACCTGTGAGTTTCCCACTATAAAACAGAAAAGGGGAGATGTGTCAGAATATGCTTAACAACTAGCTAAATGATATGAAGAAACTGCAATCTAAATCACTTCTATGACTACTGTTATTTCAAAAATATCCTAACTACAAAAACCACCTTTAATTTGAACTGACTGACAAATCTTGTGTTCATTTGTAGCATGTACAGTTACGCACCTTTGAATGGTGAGTTCTACTGCATATTTCACTACCAGCAACTGTTCAGACGAAAGGGGAACTACGATGAGGGATTCGGACATGCCCAACACAAGGACCGATGGCTTATGAAGAATGAAGCTGATCTGGTGCATGATGAATCTGAGGCGTAAATAGTCAGTATGAGTCAGTAAAAAGTGCATCTCATTTATGAATGTTTGAGTAAATTCATTGATTGCTGTAAAACTGGGTTCTTCTTCTATCCTCAGCTGATGACATGGTGACAGTGACGGCACGGAAAATCCATGCAATGGTCCACCCTGTCCAAGCTTTGCAGTGTGCTCACATGCTTCTTGTTAATGAATAATAGTAACTTACAGATTAATTGCAACACGTGGCAACTCATTTTAAAAAACTGGGCACTGTATGTAAATAATGAACATCATAATCATCTCCGTGACACAGAGCTGTTTTCTTTTAGAAATTACCTTTCATTTTCTTTTATTTACAGTTTCTAAAATGAATTATTTTTGCAATGCACTGAGTGACATGGACTGGAATTGAATTAGGAGGTTGTGTTTTACCTGGGATAAAACAAAATAATCAGAAATGAACCTGCCTTTATTATTGCTGCATAAAAGCAAACCATCTCTGATATTTTTTGTTGTTTTTTAAATAATGGTATTAATAATCAATTGTAAAGGGATGGCATTAGGATTATTATCTCTATACAGCTCAACACAAAGAGGCCACTTTCCCCTATTGCTGGTTTGCTCAGAGTGTAGATGCTCTACATCTTTAATAGTGTCTCGCCTTCCTCAGTGCTCATAAATTTACATTAAAACATGCCATTTGGGATCAGTTCTGTGGATGGGACATGTAATATATATTACATGTAGAAAGCAATGCCGTATTTTAGCATCGGGACGATGTGATGATAGACTTCCAGGAGCCTGACCAGCAATTTGAGTACACGTGCCACTTGAGCACACGTGGAGTTCACACCTACATTATTCTGCTTGCATGAACACACAGGCTGAGCTGATTTTTGCAGCGCCTTACATTTTACTGGTTACTCATATGTTATCTAGAGCATGTGCCAAACCCAACAGAGACAAAGGAAGCTCAAGCCTGAAAACACCAAAACACCTGGCTGTTAACATCAAAAGCTACAAACTGCTGGTGATGCATAATGACAAACGTAAGCATTTTTGAAACAATCCAAACTCCCCAATCTCTGTCAGGACCCACCTGAACTCACTCATAGTAATAATAGTCATGTGTAATTCTACTTGCTGAGGTTCTTAATTATTAATTATTAACCAAGAACAATGATGTAAATTGTGTTTTTCCCTTAGTCTTTAATTGGGGAACAACAGTTCTCACAGCTGCTGTATCAGCAATAAAACATGAGCTAGCTAAGACAGTAAAATTAGCACTGACCCTGATCGTAGAACTAGTTTGTATGTGTGTATATATATATATATATATATATATATATATATATATAGTCCAAAGTCCTTATGAGATCTCCAATATATGATGGCTCTTCACCAATATGGGCTTTGCATGTGAGTAGGAGAATGTTAACTTGCATGGGGATTAGGAACTAATGAAGAGAAGCTAACATTGTCAGTCTGCAGGGAATCTGCTGGAGGCTTTTCAGTATATCACGATGATCTGCAATAACCACAATAAACAGATCATATCCTGGGCAAAACTTGCACTGACTTCTACTCACAATATTAATCAAGGCCAAAGTCATTTAGGGTCAGTGCAGCTTGACAAAGTGAATTGTTTCTTCTGGTATACTTGAAAATACAGCTGGATGTCATCTGCATAGACACAGAATTTTAGCCTGTGTTTCCAAACCATGTTGCCTAAGGAAAAGATGAATCAATTGAAAAGTATCAGTCTTAGCGGAGAACACTGTGAAATTTTTGTGTTTGCCAGCTTTTGTGCCTGTGCGTGCTGGTGACTCATTGTTTCCACTGACAAATCTATCAGATAAATACAACTTAAACCAGCTTTGTGCAGGTTATTTAATCCCAGCAATAAGTTCAGGTATCTGCAACTGAAATAAAGAACTAGAGCTGAAAGTCTGCGCTTCAGTTGCATATTGTGGATCTACTTGTTTAATGGTGTCTTTCCCATCTGCTGTTCATCAATTTACTTTAATTTGTTCCATAATGATGCTGTTTGTTGTATTTGTTGATTTTGTGTTTAGTATTGTGCATCTGACAAAACTGCAGAGTTCACAATAAAGGATTATTGCTGTATAACATGAGCATACAAACAGCAGAAATAAACCAAATAAAACCACACTTTCCGCTCTCCTTTGGTTTCAGGATTTGTCCAAATGTTTTTATATTGACTGCTGGCCCAGATAGAGCTCCCTAGTCAAAGTGATGTGTGCCCAGCTCTAAGCAGCATTACTATATCTCATTTCTAATTAATCTTTAAACCAATACAACCAAAGACTGTAAAGTACTCTGCTCACTTCTTTCTCGCTTTATCTTTTAAAATAAGATAACAGCACTCATGCATAAGGTGCATCAGGTGTTGATCAGATTTTATCAACAGACAGTGACTTATAAATTATTTACAGTCATGTGAAGAAGAGGAAGAAGAAGGGCTCGAAGCAAAGCTGTGAAAACTAAGTACATCCTTACTGCTTTCAGATGAATTAAGAGGGTAAGTAGCAGCCAAGTGCTCCTCATCAAATTCCCTTGATTAATTTATCGTCAAAAAGTGTGCACAACTCCATAAAAGCAGATGTTTGGGCAGTTTGCAGGGCTGTGGCATGTAGGTGTGTGTGTGTGTGTGTGTGTGTGTGTGTGTGTGTGTGTGTGTGTAAGTGTGTTTATACTTCCCAGCAGTGGCTGTCAGACCTTGAAATAGTCAAAGAAACTTGGGAAAAAAAGAAAAAAGAGCTACATCTCAGACTCCAGAGGCCTCAATTAGCATGTTGAATGTTAAAGTTCAAGAACATGGCTGCACAGCTCAGGTTTGCAAAGTTGCATCTGAACAAGCCACAAGCTGACCATGCTCATCACAGACTGCATTAAACAACAGAAGGAAACAAACAGTATATTATGGACTGAATGCACAGGTAACAGAAACTCTGTCAAACAGGACAATAAGGACGAGATAAATTAGTAAATACTGTTTTCTTTAGTTTGGTCCCATCCTGCTGTGCATCCTGTTTTGGCATTGATTCCATATTTTTCAATGGTTTCCATATGCCAATCCACAGATGTGAACATTTTACAACTCATCAGGATGGTCTGTTGCACGCTCCAAGATCCAGTCAGTGTTGCACTGGAAGCTCAAGCCTGTAAGCTAATAATGGGCTAATAATAACATCAAAAGGTATAAACATGGCGCTGATGCATAATGACAAAACTCCACAATCTCTGTCAGGATTCATTTGAAATCACTCACAGTGATAATAGTGATATGTGGCTCTGCTAGCTGAGGTTCTTGAGGACACCGTTTATCTGATTAATTAATAATTAACCAAGAACAATGATGTGGATCATGTTTTTGCCTTCATCTTCTAACAGGGAACAGCTGTCAGCGTTAACATTAAGATATGAGTTAGCTAAGAAGACAATAAAATGAGCACCGACACAGATAATGGAAATAGTTCCCCTCTGAGTTATAGTGCAGAGGAAAAACTCCCTTTTGACAGGAAGAAACCTCTAGCAGAATAAGGCTCATGTACCTAAACCACTATGCATAAGAAAGTCAAATAAAGGCCTCCTGGCCTCCAGTGAACAGTAATTGATGTAAATAATGACTGGTTACCATACTGGTAGATAGAAATGTGCTGTAGTGGAATTTTCCCACATGCTTTGTAGTGCATCACATCTTTGTAGTCAGTGAGTGAGATGCGGGATACCCCTGAATGGCCCCGCCAGTCTATTGTAGGCCTAACACGGAGAGACAGACAACCATTCATGCTCACATTGACACCTTCAACATGTTCTTGGCTTGCTTAGATGTTGTTAAAAGGGTTTTTCGTAACCACGGAAATAATTCTGTCATCGTGCGCTTTCAGTCTGACTGAGACGGCCAGTGAATTCGTTCTTTTTAAGAATGAACCAGACAGTTTTGCCTCTCTCTCTCTGCAGGGTTTATTTTGGCTTATCATCCTAATGATGGTCTTCCTTCACTTGCGCTTTTTATCAGCTTCATTTGTCATGGAATAATGAAGGAACATGGCTCACCGGGCCATTAAAAGGCATGTTAGTCACTTGTGCAATTACTTTCAAACCCCTGGAAACAAATGACTGTGTATAAAAATGGTGGTAATTCCTTAAAAGTTATTGCAAATCTTTTGTAAAACCCTTTAATGCACTTCAATCATATTTTGGTTGTTCGATTGTTGGGTTTAAAAATCCACTGTGTTGATATTCAAAGATTGTGTCATATTCTAAATGCTGATGGACCTGAAATACTCAGACCAGCCATGCATATAAACACAGTAGCTTTAATGCTATTTTTTCATAGTTTATTTCTTTTTTTAAAAAAACGGTCACTGTGCCATTCAATTCAGTTCAGTTCAACAATTCAATTTAATTCTGTTCAGATTTATTTATATAGCACCAAATCACAACAACAGCTGCCTCAAGGCACTTTATACTGTAAGGTAAAGACTATACAAGAAGACAGAGTATCAGTGGGGTTGTGGTTTTGGGGGCTACTGCAGTTATTCTGTTGGAATAAATAATTAAAATTTCCTTTGAAATGAGCAGGAAAAAAATCTACAGTTTATACAAATACCGTTTGTATATACATAAATATATATATTTTAATATAGTACATATACATCCACATTATCAAATAGTATATAAATTTTGTAAGACAGTATGTAACTACCAAAAATAAAAGGTTAAACAAGTTTTTCATTTTAGCCAGCGTATTTACCAGTGTATAAACTTCACTGTTACCAGCGTATTAACTTCACTGTTACCAGCGTATTAACTTCACTGTTACCAGCGTATTAACTTCACTGTTACCAGCGTATTAACTTCACTGTTACCAGCGTATTAACTTCACTGTTACCAGTGTATTAACTTAGTGTAAAAAGAAAGTGTGAAATCTTTTTCACCATATAAATCAGAGTTTTGTGCTCTTTTCTGCTTTGTCCTCTTTGGTCAAAGAGCCATTCTCAGCAGCCCCATCGTCAAGCTTTCTGAAATAAAATAATAAGATAAATATTTATGAAAAATTCTTTAGATTTGTTTATTTATTTATTTATTTTTTGGTGGCATGAGTGGAGTTCGGTAACTTACGAAAGTTCAGCACGGTCCTGAAGTTCAACATTTCGGGTTTCAGGCAGTAGAAAGCAGAGGCCTCCAGCAGCGATGGGGATGATCCCATAGATCAGCATGGGAATGGTGTAATGGTAGGTGTTCAGGAGCCTGATCAGAGGAGCAAGGATGCCCGCCACACGAGCTAACGTGGAGTTCAGACCTATCCCATTCTGCCTACAAGTACAGACAATGAACCAATCAAAAAACTCATTGGATTGAAAAAAAATTTGCATGTTATGATTATAAGGCCTTACCTTATATTGGTGGGATATAATTCTGCAGTATAAACATAGACTATGGAAAAACTGGCAGTGGCAGCAAATTTTCCCAATACAGCTATGACTGTTATTACTATGGGAAGGTCTGATGGACAAACAAGAAACACATTTCCAGCTCAAACAAGGCAAAAGTCATATTTTAAGGGAAATTGCACATTATAAATGAAAAAAACCCAAAAATTTAAGTACCTCGTGGTACAACAAGGATCCCAAGACAAGCTAAACCTCCAAAACATAACACCCCGGCTTGACCGATCCTCCTCCCGATGAGCTGGAGGACGGGCAAACTGCCCAGGCGTGCAGGAAGCTCTACCAAACCAAAGATGAACTGCGTGAGGTAAATATCCAGACCAAAACTGCCAACATTCAGGCTCAGTCCATAGTACATCAGACTAGTTCCAAACCTGATAAGCATGAGAGATATTTTTAGTAAATCCACAAAGAAAAGGGCATAGGTGTGGGAGCCTGGGGTGGCTGAAAATTACACTCACCAGATGTAGCTCATGATGAGAGCGCGTTTTCTCAGATATGATATCCTGAAGATGTCCAGCATGTTTCCTCTTTTGACTGCAGTCTCATCCTCCAGCTAAACAATTACATTTTTCAAGTGAGTGCCGTTCAGGATTGCTTTGCCTTTGATTTTGGTTGAAGAGTGTGTTTGATCACCTTCTCTAACAGCCCTTCAGGGACCTCTCTCTTGTTCACTCCGGCTGCCCTGCGGATCTCCTTTATAGCATCTTTCTTCCGGCCCTGAGTAATGAGCCAGCGAGCTGATTCTGGAAGAATCCTAGTTAAAAGAATCACAAACTGTAATGTACATTTTATTTGTGAAGTTACCTTATTACATGTTGCTAATAAGTATCTAATGACTAGAGTGGCCACTGACCAGTAGAAAATACCCAGAACAAGGATAAGTGGGCAGAAGAGCACCAGCTGCAGGATCCTCCAGTCGCGGATCAAATAGGCAGCGCCAGACATCAGCATCAGTCCAAGAGGAAAGGTAGAGTGGCAGATAATGGTGCATAAAGCAAACTTGGAAGAATCACTCCATTCTCCTCCTTCAACACAATAGAAGGGAAAAGGAATCATTTCTGGTTTACAGTATTGTTTAGCATGCACGTGTCCAGTTGACAAAATCATGCTCAGCTCATTTATACACCTGTGATGTAAGTGAAGGCACTGCTGCAAATACAGATTCATCATTGGTGTGTGTGTGTGTGTGTGCCACAGCAGAAATGCATTGCAAAAATGTTTCTCTTTAATCATGGATTTGCTGCCTTCCTGATTTTTCAGCTTTTTGTGTATTTGTCACACATGCTTCAGATCATCAGAGACATTTTAATATAAGACAGCGATAACCCGAGTAAATACAAAATGCAGCGGACAGTCAGGCCTTCAGGCGTCACATTTGGAATCTTCTTAAATTTGGCATAAATATTCTTTGGGTACAGCTTGACAAAACAGGGGAGATGGAGTTTTGATTTATGACTTATTTGATTTTTTTTATGAATTTTCAAAATATCCCAGAAATATTGTACTTTGATGTTTAACTTTAATCCCCACTCCTCCCCTGTTTATGGGCCAATTCTTTTAAAGCTTGGTATGAGTATTCAGCGTCCAAAGCTCCACAAAATACTTAAAACAAATATTTTACAATTTTTGAAATTTATTTATTTATTTATTTTTTGGTGGGTGCAGGGGTACACCTGCTGTAGCTGTTAGCATTAAATTCTGCTGTGACTGAACATTGTACCTACCTATTACAAATGCATTAGCAACAATGCCTGAGACTGAGATGCCACCTAAAAACCTGAGAAATATATAAACGTAGATGTTGGATGAGAAAGCAGCACCCACACCAAACAGCATCAGGAAGAGGAGTGAAAGCAGGACCACAAAGCGTCGACCAAACCTACAGAGAAAAGAAAGAACGGTCTCACTGACTCTTGGCTTTAATGTGCAAACACGATACATACGTAGGGTCTTTTCCCCTTAGAATTTAAATCAATTTAACAAATGCACTGTGGATTTTACCTTAAAATTTTCATGCAACCTCTTTCAAATGCAGAAACCCATATTTGTCTTACAATATCAGAATCACTATTTAGTGCTGAGTTGCATTTGACCCATTTCTAATGCTCGGTTACATTAGGATAATGATAATGGTCTTTACCTGTCAGCCATGGAGCCCAAGACCAGTGCTCCAACCAGAAGACCGGCCATGTAGATGGACTGTGACGCTTCAATCATGCTGCTCCTGCCACACACCAGGTCAAACTGGCAGAAGAAGAAGAGCTTAATGTCAGACAAACTTCTTCTGTGAAGAATCAAGCCAAGAGGAGACAGTTATATCAGAAAAGAAAATGTTAGCACACTTTGGCTGAGAGTTACTCGTCTAACAGTCTAGTCAATAACTCATTTATTACACATATTTTTTAGGACCTTTTACCTCTGTCACAATGCTGGAGGCACCAGTGGGTGCCTCAAAATCTGATCCATTAATGCATCCTGTTGTCGTGTTGATCCCATATTTTTCAATCATTTCCAAATCCCAATCCACAGGTGTGAACATCACGCAGCTCTCAAATCCTCCATCCTTGCTCACCGGGATGGTGAGATTTTTTTGCCTCACATCTGTCAGGTTGGGCGCACGCTCCACGATCCAGTCAGTGTTGCAGTGGTGCGGGAAGCTCATGCCTGTAAACACCTGGCCAATAACGTCGAAAGCTAGAAATATGCTTGGGATGCATAATGCAGCCACCAAACGTTTCTGAAACAAACCAAAGGTGTCAATCTCCTTCAGAATCTGGCCAAAGTTGCTCATATTTGCATCCAAAAGTCCTCAGAGGCTCAAGTGAAAATGAGAAAGATTCAGTTTGAAGCAGAGTTCAGCCACAAGCAATCAACATGACTGGGTTAATGTTTAAGCTGGTAATCACTGTGCTTTTATGACCACCCAACTTGATAACAGCCTGCCGAGGTACTGTATACTACCAAGCCTGATCCATTAGTATGCCACAGGTTTTGATTATGTTTCAGTATTAAAACAGGATATTGGTTAGTTTTAAATCTCCCTTCTCTAGTATATTTGTGACAACTGCATACATATCATAAAGTTATTTAATAACACTTTGTCATTACAGTTTTTTCCTTTCCATCTTATTTCTCACTGAATGACAGTATGAGCCGTTTACAACTCTTCATTAAACCTCGGTGATGATTAGAGAGAAACTGAGCCAGGTATGTTACGAGAGCAATAATAAAATGTAAAGCTCTTTATTATCAGAGTCAGGACAGCTGAGGGGAGGGGTAGGGGTCTTTACCTGTCAGTACAGTACCTGCCATGGAGTCAGACTGCGATGCCTCAATTAAACCATGCTCATCACAAACTACATCTGAATGAAAATGGGAACAATAACAAGGCTAGACTTGAAAGAATGAATACAGCAGACTAAACACTAAACTGGTAGCAGGGTTTATCATCTTATCATGTACTGCGATACAATTGGTATTGTGGTGGTATTGCATAATGATGTTCTCTCTGATTCCCACTCTCAGCTTCAGTGTCTTGCTTTTGGAATATTTAGATGGGAGAAGGTATGGATATACTAACCTATATAACTATTTCAAAATGACTGTTGCATGGAAATGCCACCCTTTAATCTTTAAGAATTTGATCAGTAACAACTGGGAAAGGTTTCATAACTGCAATATGCTGTACCATAATAGATGTGATCAAAGTACGGAGATCAAAATGTAGAATTTGATAACTTCCTGAATTCCTGGAAAAATAAGTCATCCCAGACTGTCAATGTGGGGATTTAGAGACAAAGTTCACCCGAATATTTGCCCAGTCTGATCCTCGCTCACACAGCATTTCCCTTATAAAGCTCACAGCTAACCTCTACATTTTGATAGTTACAGACATCGACAAGAGGGTCAACTTAGAAAAATCATTTTTCCTAATTTAAAAATGTTTTTGAAGCCTTGCTCCCTCCTTGCTTTAAAACCATCTGATACTAACCTGATGGAGCAGCCCTTTAATGCCTAGAGAAAGTGGACATAGTAAAACGGGTTGTAAATGCATTAAGATGGAGAGGACAATAAAACCCAGAGGAACAGAGCAAAGGAGCAAACCCAGTCTGAAACTGAATCAGCATCAGCTGGAAAAAAATATAATGTGGAAAAATAACATGTGCCGAGAAAAAGAAAAACAAAGCGACAATGCACAGATCTGGAATCAGTTCTGATGCTTTTGCTTATTGTGTCGTTTGCCCACACTTTATTTAAAATCCCAAATGGTGGTGGTGCACTTTAAAAGAAACAACAAAGTTCTAAGAGGAAGCTGATATGCTCATTCTTTATTGATTAAAAATAATCAAGAGAAACATGCTTTGAACTCCAAAACAATCAAAATCAGAGGAAATGAAAGAATGAAAAAAACAAAACAAAAAACAGGTGGAAACTTCAAATATTTTACAGCCTTGATTAGTTATTGCCTGGACTAAAGTGTTTTTACCAGTCATCCGTTCTGATGCTACAGTTTAGTTAGACTGTGTGTAAGTGGGACTGTTTGAGAAAGGATGAGAACAAAGCCATTATTTTCAACTCTGCTGAAAGAAGGGCTCAATCTATGTAACACACACACATACACACACACACGGAGAGTTCTCTCAGGGCTCATTCACACTAATCCTGTCCCTGTGTGCAGTTAGCTGCAGACTACACCAGGAGAATGGCACTAAATACTGCGGTTTGAAAACGTATGTGCAACAATGGGTGGGCTGACTTTGTTGCTTCCCTTTGAGGAGAAGGCTTGGTCGACACACCTGTACGTCTTTATTTAAGGTGTCTTCACGAGTAACAGGAAGCACATTTCAAAGACAGCGAAAGTCTGACTCAAAACCAAAAAGAGTGGGAAAACGTCTCACACACAAACACACACACAAAAAAAATAATACACTTGGTCATTTTCAATTTAAGGCTAGCGTAAAATTGAACATGTTTAAAGTCAAAATACAAATATTTCCTTGTAAGATTTTATCTGCAAGCGAAAAAAAATGCATTCAGGATCGTTCACTATGGCATCTGGTTATGAAGTTACCACATCATCAAATTAACAGTAAAACCTTGCTGGCATTTCAGAACTACACATAAGAGCTGAGTGGTAAATGAACCTTCTGCAGCCTCCGGTGCCAGTAACTATGCACATTCATCATCAAAACATGTCATCAATGGACATAAATGCACAAAAATATCCAGAGTGTGGCCAAACCGGTTTGACCTGAAAACAGCCGGGGTTTTTTTCTACATCTGAATTCAAAGTACAGTTCTGATCATTCACAACATGTTTACAATCACAGCTGAGTTCTTCAAAACTGAAGCCATTCAAGAAGAAAAAAAAAAGTTGGCAAAGCAGCTGTATAACTTCAGATGACTAGCTACTGTAAACAGCTCACACACTTGGTACTTTCTAAGTTAGAGACACTTTCACTGTTACTCAGCTCAAAATTTGGGGAAATTTAAAGGTAGGCAGGAATGAAATGTTGCATCGGGACCATGCCACAGTAAAATATTTTCAACATTTTCAAAGGCGAAAAAGTTCAAAGCTGAAAACTATTGAGTAAGTGATCCCCGCGTGACAGAAAGCAACAGCACATCCCGCAAAAAACAAGCAAATTCAAAGGCTAACGCACAGTGTCGTCGTCTTCTTCCGTCACGCAGCCAAACAATCCCAATTGTGTCTTAAGAGAAAGAAGGCCAAGAGTGAAACACCCAGTATGAAAACAAATCAAAGCCAAATATTATTTACATACTAGAGGTTAAATCAAGTACTAAGAATCCATCAACATAAACAAATATGTATTTAATTTTTTTTTCTTTTTTAAATAAGAATTTGTGAAAACCAATTCCATAGTGACACCAACACCCACAGGCGGACACATCTGCTCAAGCAACACGAGGTGGTTTCAGCTGCTGCGAAACTTTTTACTTTACACTTATTTCAATAAACAATCACAACAAGGAGGCAACAATTTTGGAGTTTTAAGAAGCACTGTTAAAAAAAAAAGGGAGGGGTGTAAGGGTTTACCTCCTAAATTCTATTGCATTAAATATTTTATTAAATTTTATTTATTTATTGGGTAATTTGTTGTCATCAAATCCCATAACGCAAGAATGGATTGATTAAAAAAAGAAAAGAAAAAGAGCATTGTCTGCACACCCAAAGCCTCAGGTATACTTTGCCTCTGGTATTTAATCACTGCACACATGCAACACGGAGAACTAATGTATCGATTAAGAGCGGAGAAGTCCCACCGACATGTATTATTTACTTTTTGTTTGAGTAATATTTGATTTTAAAAAGGCTGTTGCTGAGCTGCTTCAGGAAATAACTTATACTTAAGGAATATGACTAACCTTTTCATGTAAAGATACTGTGATATTGTGTTCGCCTGTTTCTGAAGCAAGTAATTTGGCCTCACATTTGTTTTGCAACATCACATCAGTACTCAGTAAATTATTTGAACACACGAGAATGTCAACCACTTTAATTCTATTTGGCGTGGAACGCTGCAGTAAAAAGTTTGGCATCTGCACCTGAAAGCACATTTGTGCATTTCAGACAACATAAATGCTCCATACGCTAACCGGGGATGTCCCCCAAAACGTGCATTCAGTAGTTCTGATGAATATAAGGCATTGTTACACTTATGAGAATTGTTAGCAAAGATTGTGCAAATGCATCACATTAAAGAAAAAAAAATAAGAAAAGAAAAAGCAGAATGAGGGAGACCAGAATGGTAAATGAAAACAATTTCTTGTGGATAATCGCATCCTTCTACATATACACTGTAAACTTTTTCGAGTGATTCTCATACTGTACGTTCTGATACTTCAGCCGACCACCTAAATTCAACAAGGCAGCATTTCATAATCCTATAGGTGACAAAAATGGTACTGTTCTCTTTGGCAGTAGTGGTTTCTTTACAGCCATGGAAAGAAAAAAAAATGCATTTAAACTATTTTTTTTTTCAATTTCACATTTTTTAGGCAAGTCACGGTCCCAGATAGATCATCAGTCTAACTAATGCTGAGCTGAGCAAAGCCCATCAACTTGACGTCATCTGGTATTTCAGATCCCTCAATTCCAGAAGCCTGAAAAAGAAAAAGTGGAATGATGAACAATGAACAAAAACGATACATCAGCCAATTTTTTTTTTCTTGACACATGAGAGAAACAGATTTCCTAACATTTCTTATGAGCAGTTATTTACTTATTTATGCTCTGCCCAATTATATTTGGAACACCACAAAAAACAACCAGCTGATCTGAACGTGTGTGTTGCCAACAGGGAAGCTGCAACATTAACACTCATAGCATAAATGAAGGCTGCTTCTCCCATGTCTTCAATACTTTTTTGCCTTGTTGACAAGGCGTCACCACAATGGGTAGGGCCACATGTTTGATCTGGAAGAATAATTACACCCTTCAGATTATCAGTACGGCCCTCCCAGTTTGCCACGTGGACCCCTGGCAATATCAAATGCTAAACCCTGCGCTAAGGGATTTGCGTCTCCTCACAGGATTGGCTTGACGATGTGCTAAGTCGATGCGCAAATCACTACACTATGGATCCATTAATCATTTGCTATATAAAACGGCTGAAGTTTATTACTCACCAGTTTGAAAGTGACATTTTTATGGGTTTGAGGTTCATCGACTATTTTCTGCAAATTTGCGGCAACTGAAAAGAGAGAAGAAATTTTTTTAATTCGAATGAAAAATAGATCTTGATATCACTGTCTATCTTCGCAAATTGAGAAAGACATTTCACAACATTCTCATGTTGATGAGTGGATATTTTAAGAAGTTTTGATTTCTGTAGCCACTGTTCAAACTTCGCGCTCTCTCTTTTAAATAACTCTGCAGTTCAAATTGTTGTAAGACTGAAAGTTACAAATTTCAGGGTGTTGGCAAATTTGACCCACAAATGGATGCCAACATTATTAGCCGACTATAGCCGCCGACTACGCTTTGTCTCAACTAATTTGAGGCACTGAATTGGATTTGTTGTCTTGCCTCTTAGAGCATTTTAACACAAATATCTTATTTATAATAAGGCTTGCTATGTGGGTTGTAGGAATCAAATCTACACCGCAGGTATGCTGTAAGCTCAGCGCTTCTGAAACCCTACGCACCTCCCTAGGAATGCAGCAGGTATGAATGCCATAAGCTCTACAGTTCATCACAGAAGTATTAATTAAGCATTAGTGGCACCAACAGCATGTCCAAAAAGTCTATGCTATTTTTAAGTGGAAAATCATCAGAAGCCAAGCACATTAGTTGTCTATAATCATATAACCAGAATAAGTTTTTACAATTAAAGCTGCAAGCAGTGATGTAAGCTGCCAATCAGCTTGCATCCAGGGACCGCCGTTAAACAAAAACTCACAATTTTTGCACTCAATCGTCATCGAGGCCTGATGGTTATTCAGACCACGTTTGAGGTGGATGGGGTAAAAGTGAGAGGAGCAGTACATCAAAGTATAAAACATGATTTTTCTGACCAATTATGAAGTTGACCGCATCAAAAACCTAGGAGTAGTTAGAAAAAGCATGAGGGCAGGAAATTGCAATAATTGCCTAATTAGTTCAAAATGGCGGGCTTCCTGTTGGGTGTCGCTCCGAGAGGATTTTTTTGTGCGTCTTGACACGCTGCAAATGTGTACCAAATTTCATACATGTATATGAAATGTAGATGTGTGTTTGAGCATTATAGGCCCGCAAAAAGGTTTTCTTAAATCACTTGCATGCGCTGCTACACAGTAAGTCTCGTGGAACGCGTGCTTCATGCAGTAAATGTGCTGTCTTACAGGCTTGTTTGGCTCAAAAATACCCCCCTTAAAAAGGTAATTTTCAACTTTCAGAACATGCTGAGTGAGGGAAAAAAAAACAATTTTGTTAACATGGCAGTGGCACGTTTGAAATCACTGACCTATTACTAAGTCCCTCCCGTCCACCAGGCCTGCTGACACCAGTTCCTGAGACACACCATCTGCTGTGTCTGAAAAGTCAAAACACGAGACAACAACTGTGACAGGTGGACCAACACAACAGAGTTTAATAAAAAGCAAAAATTGAACAGAATACGACAGCGGCTTAGTGATTTCCAAAACACTCACGCTCCTACTGCTACAAAAACAAAACAAAACAGCAGTTTCAGCACCTTCTGTTCTCAGTACTTTACATTATAAATAAGCTCTTTTTTGCTTTGTTGCACCCATGTGCTTTTCTGGCTGCAATGATAGAAAGCCAATTTACCGTAAGAGTTTAACAAAATACATAAACGGTCAGTTTCGCTTACTGATTATGCAAAATGTCACAACAACTCTGCCTCAGGACAGTTTGTGAACCACTTTGTGACATCCACTTACCTCTCCCTGGCATGAATTCAAAGCGGATGTCATTTAACTCCTTCTTTGAATTTCTGAAGGGAAGATGGAAGGAAAGAATGCAAATGAGAGGTGCATGTACAAATAGAGGGTGGCCTGATTTACTGCTTTATTTATTTTATTAGGGAAACATACCTTAACCTTAATACCAAACTAATGGGGGCCGTAGAATCCCCTGAGGCAGCAGGAATCTGTAGAAACAGATATAAAGTAATAACTTTACTAAAGTAACAATATTTTCAAACCTACAGGAAAGACAGACAAACTGTATCTTTAAAAGATGACCGGTAAAACATGTAGCCTTTAAATAAAAGCATATGATGGGAAAGTATTAGTTAGGGAGACTGGCCTGAGGGGGAACAGCAGCAGCAGCAGGAGGAACTCCTGGTGTGGGAGATGCAGCCTGGGCAGTAGATTGAGCGGTGACTGGTGTGGGCTGCAGTGGAGCTTGACCTGCAGCCTGAGGTAGTTCAGCTAGACCAGCGGCCGTAGGCTGGAGATGACTACTGAAAGGCTCAGGAGTCTGGAAAACCTGAAGAGAAAATTGGTTGATTGATTCACTTTTTGACTCATATTTTAAGACGTTCACTGACTTTGGCAAAGTTCTAGGAGTCTTCTAAGAACACCATGAAGTTTTTTTGCAGTTTAATATTTTAACACCTACTAGAGGCAATGAAGCTGACAAAGATTTGTCATGCTCAGGATGATTTCATAACCAAACTTTAGATGATCTCAATCAAAAGTCCAAAGAACAACATCACTGCTAAGGTAGAAAAGCAGCTTTTAAACTCACCTCTGAATTCTGTGAGCCCTCCTTCACTCTTGGTGACTGTTAAAAATAGACAAAAAAGGTAACAGTCAGAGGTGAACTTCAATAACATGGAGTTGTTTAAAAAAAAAAAAAGCCCACACTGAAGCAATAATAAAAAAAAAAAAAATCACGCCGAAAGCAAAAAAAGTAAACGGATTAAAGAAGCGCACTCGTTTACTTTCCTCCTTTATTTGTCCAAACATTTAATTATAATTTCCTTCAGATGAAGATATCAGCTAGATTGGGAACAGCAGTAACCAGTGCTAACAATACTTGCTGGGGTCCAGATTTAAGTCAGGCAAGATTTTCTGGATGCAGTTGGAGAACTTTTAATCCCATCATGAACATAACTCTCTAATGTTGTCTTCAAACCGCTCAACCTGAGCTGTCCCTCTGATGTACACATTTCTAATCTATTCCGGTCTCTCCCAATGAAAACCTTAACATCTTCAGCTCGGCCACCTCCACCAGCTCAGTTTAATTTCCCAGAACAATTATAATATTGCTATAAATACTGTACGACTGTACAAACATGACTGAGGTATAAATGAGTGATAACACATTTGACAGCTAAGTTTTATTAGTTTTTGAAAAGCAGAGAAGCACTATGAGTAAATTCAAAATCAGGCAAGTTACTCTAGCATACAGTCTAACTCCACACCTGTGAAAAATAAAAGGAAAACGTTTACGTTTAATCCAACTCCAAAAAACGTGGAGATAAACCGAAGCCTTGCGGGCCAAATGAGGACAAACTGACTTTACTGAGAGGACATAATAAAGCATCTGGTCTGTTTTCTGATTCAGAGAAAGCACCTGCACATTCAGTCTGTATGACTCTGTTCAGCACAGACAGACATTAAGTTACACTGCTGGGCAGAGGAGTTTTTCAGGTTGGTATTAAATTTGCAGCGTTTGAATAACTGACCAAAAATTGATGGGAGTCTGGATAACTAATGTGTTTTAGAGCCTTAGAGCCGGTAAAAGTTCAGTTTGCCATCAAGTAGCCAATTATGAAGCAGCGAGAAAAAGTGCAGATACTGTAAAATTTTTATTTCCCTGCTGGTAATTAGTGTGTTTAATGATCACTTACAAGGCTGATAAGCAACCTGCCTTGTTTTAATTAAATGTGATTTGGTCAGTAGAAATAAAAAAAAAAAGGAAAGTTATTTTAAATAGACAGATTAAAAATACAGATGGCTTCCAGGAAAGGTGACTCACTCCTTTGATTAAATAACGATCTCTCAAAGCAAAGTGTTGAAGATAATGTGAATCCAATTAAAATCTAACACTTCTGTGAGAACTACACATTTGCCTTCTTCCTATGTGAAAAACTCTTTTAAAAAAGGACACCTACGGTCCTGACTAATGGATTCTGATGAGAATGACTTGTGGGTCAAATTCCACTTGAATGTGGTCTACAGCATGTCCAGATTTCTACTCAGAAACAAAGCAGGAAAGTTTTCCTTCACACAAACCCATTCCATAATAGAGTCTGCTTATTACTAGTGTGAAGTTACATAAAGTTAAAACAAACTAAGCCTTATATAAAAGGATAAGAGCTCATTTGTGTGCAGGTTTTTTTTTTCAGTTAAAAATTTAAATGAACCTTTAATGCACATTAAACCCTCATTAAAATGAGACACAGCTCTAAAGATAAAATTTTATATGTAACTGTTTCCAGTCTCCGAAGGCTTTTTCTCATGAGGCACAGGCCTCATGCTGACACAGTCACATGCTCCCCAGCTGACATGCGAGAGCCCTTCCTTGTTAGGGGAATGCCATCTGTATTATGGTGGCAAGTGAACAACCCTGGGTGCAGGCAGCTCGAGAGGGTAGGAGAAGCGCACTTGTCGCCTGGGGGCACTAACAGGCTTCACCTGCTGCTCCTTGGCCATCGGACAGAGCATACACACAAAGGTGAGACACGTGGGCAAACATGCTACTGCACAGAATGACAATTCAAACAGAGCACGGTGATAAAAAGGACACAACTATAAAGTGTTAACGTGTGATGTGAAGCGGGGGAAAAAAAGTTCCATCTACCCTTATAGCTGAAGCAGCTGCTTTGCCTTCTTCGCTTTCTTCATCAAGCTCATCATCGCTCCATTCCCATTCACCATCCTCTGTTTTATGCAGCCGGCCACTGGAGCCGGGCACTCGACGTACCTGACGCATACATACGAACACATCTGAGCTCATCTTCATAGCAGTAAAGCACAATAAAGCTACAGGTTTACACCTTTGCCACCTTACCTTTTTTGACCTCTCTGTTATTGTCGGCGCCTTCTGAAGCAACCTCTCATGTAAATACTCATGGTTCTGTCATGAGAGGAAAAATAAATTAGACACTTTACTGATGACTGACTTATTTTAGTTATAACATGTTCTTTAAGTATTCTTGTTTGCAAGAGAATTACACACACACACACACACACAAAAAGATTTAATAAGCAGAACAACAGATAAATTCATATATGCCTGGCTGAAACTAGTTGCTGCAGGCTCAACAGTGCACCAGTTATAAAAGACTGAAAGCATGCCCTCTGCTGTACATACACAGTATTGCAGTAATTGCTGCAGAAAGGGATTGTAGGCAGCAAACCAGCCAGGTTGTATTTGGGCTGTATGACTTGCTGAGCCAGCATTCTAGATGCTCCAGCTGCTTGGGTACTGAGCAGCCGGGCGGTGGTGTTAGACTGGTTATCCATGCCTTTGTTAGAAAGATCTGCATGGCCAGTAATGAGAGGAATGCTGCAATGACCTCAGCTTGGATCAGTCACACTGACAAGTGAAAAAGTACCCTAAAAATCATAAACTTTTATTGGGTTTATTTTCATCTTGTGACGCATCATACCCCAAATTCCTACAGTTAAGCCTTCTTCTTTCAACTGAAAACTTCACGAGCTACAAACAATCCATCCACAGTCATAAATGGCAAAGGCTGAGCTGAGGCCATACACACACAGCCACTAGAGTGGGCACAGGGCGTCACTCATCAACTAGCTTAAGAGCTGCCTGAAGAAGAGATGCTGCTGACTCACCGTGCAAACGATTCAGAGGCAGCTCAAACACCTACCTTTGCCTTCTGAAAGAATTTATGCTTCAACAACTCTGAGGATGTTGGCCTGAAAAACAGCAGCGACATTGAATTAATTCTGTTAATCTGACCGATTCAGCTTTTATGTTGCCAATAATGAACTTGGGAATTTTGAAAATTGTTTGAATTTTTACAGAACTAGTGAAACAACGTTTTGGGAACAAAATATTTGTGCAATTACAGAATAGGGTGCTTTGATTCATGTGTAAATCAGTGTAAACTGACAGACTATAAATCCATTTTGGATTTTAATTTGAGCCTTTATGCAGAGGCAATATAATAAGCACCTTTTCTCAGGGTCCTTCTGTAGACACAGTGAGATCATCTTCCTGAAGGATTTGCCGTATTTCTTTACCATCTCCTTGTCTGTGACGCCGGTCTCCAGACTTGGAGGGTCATTCTGCAGTGTCAGCATTAAGACCTGAAGACACGACAAGCTTTTAGTCAAATGTCACTTTCACTATTCAATTACTGTGAAATCTTAATACACTGTACCTTCATTGGTGGGTATTTGTGATAAGGTGCCGCTCCTGTGGCGAGCTCAATGGCCGTGATCCCAAAACTCCAAATATCCGCTTTGAAATCATAACCCCTCACCTGTTCAAGAAAGATATAGTGATCAGCACCTTGTATTTGGCACCGTCTCATACAAATTAAGTGCTCCAGCATACTCCTCACTCTTAGTTCTAGATAGATCTGCAGATCTGAACCTACAGCAGATTCTCTTAATCGATTCTGTGGAGAACATTTCCTTTCCAGCACTATGAGTTAACATTTTGTACACAAGTTTAGAGGCAAATCTTCTCTGACTTTCTGTATGCACTGTCGTGGTTGTTAAGGTTGTAGCTGATACCCCTGTTTAATCCTATGTCATTATTATTGCTGCAAAAAACACTGCAGTAAGTAGGTAACAGTCTTATTTGCATTAATCTATTCCCAAAGCAGAACCTGTTCAGCCCGTCAGAGTCATTTAATTCATCACAATCTGCAAGTTTAATTCCTCCTGCCTTACTGGTGGTGGCGGAGCAGAATGGCACATTTCTAAAACACAGTCTACAAAGAAATTAAAACAAAAACGTCTGCTTTGCAACTGGTTGGCAAAAGGTTGGCTGAAGTCTTGGGTATCATCTGGTTACTTCTTTCTAGATGAGGACTGACCTGCTCCATAACCTCTGGGGCCATCCAGCACGGTGTTCCCACAAAAGTCTTGCGCACTTTATTTCGAGTGATGTCACCTCCTGTGGCTAGAAAGGCACTGACGCCAAAGTCTGAATGAAGAGAAAATGAGAGACAAACACACAAATAGCCCAAAGCAACGAGTCAATAATGGTATTGTCAAGAGAGTTCATTTTCCTCCACAGACTACAGCTCTTACGCATAAATACACTGAGACGAAGTCAAATGTCAAACAGGGGAGCAATAAATGAGGTTGCAGCACATTAACTCCAATCACTAATGACAGCAGAAGAAAGGCGGTGTTGCCTTCTGGGTAAATACCTGCAATCTGCACTGAACCATCATCCCCGAGGAGAATATTTCCAGCCTTAAGATCTCTGTGGAAGACAAGACAAGAATTTGTATATGAAACAAATGTCTCCCACACAGCTGTCAAATTAAACCAGCAAAGACAGAATAGTTTAAGTAGAGAAGCGCACTTTTAGTTCTAACCCCACTTAGAGACTTTTACAATTTGTCATCAGAGTCATCATCAAGCAACTAGCTCTTATAATTTTAGCAACCATTTTTTGAGACTTCATTACAGACACACAGTCTGTGGTTAATTTGTTCGTCCCTGCTCAGCCTCCCCTGGTGGCGATAAGAGGATTCAGCAGGGACAGCTGCCTGCCTGACTGCCTGTCTGCCACACAACGAATACTGCCATCTCACCAGCCAGACACAGAGTTGTCATAGCAACAGAGATAATGACGAAGGGTCAAGTGAAAGGCGAGGGTGTTAAAAATGAAATAAATAAAAAAAAAAAGCATAGCAGGGGTGACAGAGAGGAACACATGTGAATAGTGAAATTTTAACGGGATATAGAAGACAACAAACTCGAAACAGAGC
>VUQK01012422.1:70364-81342 GCA_015106715.1 Bujurquina vittata
TCAAAAAATAAAAATTGTTAGGTTTTGACAAATAATAAAAAGGAAAAAAAAAAAAAGCATCACTTACCGCCACTGAGCAGTTTCATAACCAGCCACAGCTCATCCTTTACCACAAAGGAGGTGTAGTAAGACACAATGTTGGGGTGGTGGCACTGGCTCATGGCCTGAATCTCTTTCTGTTAAAGGAAGAAGCAAAAAATCTGTAAATCTGCTAACAAACAGTCACATCGTCATTTCATAAAAACACTTTGAAATTTTATATCATAGCCAAAGCTTTTATATCAAATATTTGAAGAGAAAGAAAATCATTTTGAGAGGCCTATAACAGAGTTGCTGGTTGTAAGATGAGCCATAAAGGACTCAAAACATCTTTCTTATGATTTCATCTAAAAACAAACAGAGCCTAATGGCTAAATATAATCATTTCACTTCATCCTAAAAGGGATGAGAACATCTTGGAGGCAATAAACTAAACACCATCACAATAAATGCATACGCCTTTGATGCTGCTACTCTTCTTTTAATTTGGCGTTATCCTTAAAATCTGACGTCAGTAGTTACAGGCACAGTCAATGTAATGCACATCTATGCAAAGCAAAAAAAAAAAACAGTTTGCACTTAGCCATTTATATAGCTGTAAAGCTCTTTGTGTGTGTGTGGGGGGGGGGGTGAAGCTGCGAGCTGAGGTAATGCTGGCACAGAGGTCTAATCCATCACTTCAGCACCAGTCCCAAATTCATTTGAGGACAGACAAGCTTCCTAAGAGAAAGAAAATCTGGCTGACTTTAGAGGTGGAACCACTGATTCACACGGGTGTTGAAACCTCAGCAAGTGAATGAACCTGTAGCTGCAGTGCCACGATAACATTTTTTCATATTAACCACTTATCGTGCAGAAAAACAAACAGAAAGCATCAGAGTGACAGGAGACAACTGGTAAAATCCTAGTATACAGTATAACACAAATTTTATTTTATTTTTTTTACTTTAAAAAGTTAAGACAAGAGAAACACCCTTCAACCATGCAACCATGTTATGAGTGTTCATTATGTTGTCTACCAGAGGACACTGTGCAACTTCCTATCTGTTTGGAACGCCATAAACAACCACCAGCTGATCTGAGCGTAAACCCCCCCCCAAAAAAACCCTAAATATTATTCTATTTTGAATGTGAGAGCAGCTGACCTGAAAGAGAAGATCGTAGCCAAGCTGGAACCCTGGACTCTCCGTGGTCAGTTACAAAGAATAAATGAAGTACCCTTGTCTACTAGAAGATGTGAACGCACTATGAACAATCTTTACTGTGACCATTACTGAAACCAACCAGCTGATCTATACTACAGCAACAGTGATCCTTGAGATGCTTGGCTATAAGATGAACAGCCACAAGGAGCAGTACCCTTCATGGAAAAGAAGACTAGAGCCCAAGATCAAGGCAGCACAGGGGGAAGTTAGCCAGCAATCAGAGCCACAGAAAGCTGTGATGAAGAAAGGGGTGCCTAAAAAGTACAACAAGCAGTCCATACCTGAGACCTTGGAGACTGACAAGCAAAGACTTGCAGGCTTGGCTAACCACTTGAAGTATACCAGAGTAGGGCTGGGCGATATGGACCAAAACTAATATCATAATATTTTTAGATGAATGGTGATATACAATATATATGATATATTTTTTATTCCCAAAATGTATAAACAAAAAGGCACTTGAGTCACATGGGCATTTTTTTAAAAACATTCAGCTGTAGATGTACATGAGAAATTGCTCAAAAATAAACTATTGGCATATTTAAATAATAATGCTTCTCAAATAAATGCTTTTTCCTCCATAACAAATAGCTCTGCTATTAAAATTTTATACAGAAAAGATACTGAGCAAAAACAGCAAAAGGCTGACTTATTCTTTTAAAAAAAGCAGTCTGCAGTGAAGTAGACTTCACCAAAGTACTTCCTCCTGTGTGTACTCCTGTACAGCCAGTACTCTGTGCAAATAAAAAAAAAACATGTAAACAGACTGAATGAACAAATTTCCATCATTCAATCAGAAAGTTTCTCGCTAGCTCAGTAAATCCACAGACATATGCACCGACGTATCACAGCAACGGGTCCACCTGCTCAATGTGGCGTCTACGTGTCCGCTGGCTGCATCACGAACACGTGAAAAAGACTCACTTCCGTAATTAAGGTCATGTGACTTACGGCACAACCCAACAGCCAGATACTCTTGGTGGTCCGGGCGACATCAAAGTGTAACATGGCGACAGCGGAGGATTTCAGGATTCCAGAACTCTCTGATGTCACTGGAAAAACTAGTTACATTTGTCGCTAGTCGCTTTTGGGGGAAAAAAAGGAGCTATGGGGAAAAAGCCCAGCAACAAAATCACTAAATTGGCAACACTGCATGACCCACATGAGTATAATCCGCTATGTGGTGGGGTGACGTTATTTACGCCATGCAATGAGCATATCATTATATAATTTATTTTCCTGGACAAGATTTTTTACTGGTATTATTGTGAATGATATGATATGGCCCAGCCTGTACCAGAGATATAGAAATATTATCATATATATTAGAAATAATATTAATATATATAATATATATATATAATATATAGAATATTTTTCTTTTCTTTTTTAATTTTTTTTTTTATTACATGACAGGTGCTTCCAAAGCTGGTTAAAGGAGAAACCTTAACACTCAAGCTAAGGCATCAATCAATAGATGCTTGCGGGCCAAAGAGTAAGCAATCAAAGTCACATCCTCAATCAGCATAAATGCTTAGCTTACACAATGTGCATTAGCAGCAGCAAGCCAAATGCTGCAGAGTCATCACTATTGAGCACGAGGCCTTTACTTAGTGCCTAAGAAATGCTGGGGCTGGTGAGTGACATGATTAAGTCCTTAGAAGTCAATTGATTTAAAAAATAATAAAGGGTTGTCATAATAAGGGTGGTTGCAGACATGCCTGAAAGTCACAATCCGATCAAGCAGCTAAAATTTCCAGTCTGTTGGGAACAGTGAGCAATACGAGTTGTCTTCACCATCAGTATAATTCAACCAGTTGGCAGCTCACTGGTTTCAGTGGAGACAGCCCCACCCTCCCTGTTCTTTGCTCTGTGGGCCAGGCCTAGTAACCCCAGCAGAGAAAAACAATGGGATAACAGGGAGGATATGGCACTGGCGGTTGGCAGCTCTCATCTTTTCCAGCGGACAATGTGAGAAAGGGAGAGTCTTTGTTGTTAGGATTAGGTGGCTGTAACCCATTCTGCAGCGACAATCCTGGAAATGTTCTCATGACTCAAAACCATTCATACTACTTTTAACTGCGTAACCTTCAATACTTGATTGATTTTTTTTCCTCTGAAAATATTTCAAGTATCTTCCAAGTACTTCTGCATAAATTACAATGTCAATGACTCAGACATGTAGAATAAATGGGTGAAACACTTCTTCAGGCCTCCTAATATAAGGAACTCTGAAGACCAATCCAGTCACTGTGCTAGCCAATAGTGTATAAAAGTGTATTAATGCCAAACACTTGTTATTAGAGACCAAACTCTTAAACTACTTTCAACCAGTCTTTCCTCTGGCCTTTGTTTGTCTGTGGGTGTTGCAATGACTTCATGCCAACACACAGAGCCTTTTCATTCAATGCATCTATCCTGCAAAGCACAGCTGACGGAGCGCTGCACACAAAGCCATCTGCACAACTAATAGCTTCACCAGGACATGATTACATTTTGGATTTAATATCTAACCCACTGGAGACATTAGAAGAAGCAACTTTGATAACCTGAATAGGACACAGTGTCAAATGAATTGCACTAATGACCATCTGTACTGTATTCATAAGCTGCATGCCATTAGCCTGCCTGAAAGCCTGAACGCAAGAAGGTATTTGCTATTAAATGTATTTAAGGGTCAAACATACAAGAAATCTGAAGGTTTTACAAACATAATGAATGATTCATCTCCTTGGAGTCTTCTCACTCTCTGGCTCAATGATACTGACAGAAACCTGGTGCTACTGCAACCCCCCCTATCCCACCCCACCCCGTGTCCGCCTCCTCCTCTTTGCTCTTCTCTTGAGGTATGGTTTTTGAGGTATGATTGTTAACAATATTAATAATAGCAAAACTACTGAAACAAAATAGCAAAACTGTCCAATTCATATCAAATTTGCACAAAAGCTGGCCAGTGATCCCTAGATCACTAGAAATTCTTGTCATAATTGGGTCATGGTCAGAGGTCCAGTTTTCTGAAAATTTTGTGTAACTCAAGAATGATCTTACCTAGCATGTTCAAATTCATACCATAGATGCATCTACTAAACACCTCAGACAACTAATAACAGAAAGTGACAGTATTCTCAGTGGTTTCTATTTATTATGATTTTAGCATTTCTTATTCCTGGTTCTTACTTTTTTAAAAGTCACTGAGGCTCATATGCACCCCATAAAGATCTGTAATGTGTAATCTGTAATGCGCAGATTTGTACCACCTAAAGATTCCACTGCCAGGAGGCTGGGGGGTAGCACTGGCGGATAAAAGTATTTTCTGTCATTGAAAGCATCTTTTCATGCTTAAATTTGGTTTACGTGTGAAACTGATCCGATCCAGATTCTGGACTTGCAGGTTACTTAACTTTAACATGGAAAATTCAGTTTAAATTCATAAAATGAAACAACCATGCCATGTTCACAGTCACCTTTCTTCCCCATTGTGATGGTTGGTTTGAACTCAGCAGGTCACCCTGACCATGCCTACATGCAGGTGTACCAATAAAGTGGCCAATGAGTAAAAAAAAATCTTTATGCTTAGGTAAATTAAACCCAATTTAGTTAAAAATAGTTTAATTTCAACCCTGGTATTCTTTTGATGGAAGTACAAAAAACCCTTGCATAAAATGTTCTTCTATGCAGGAGGAACATGCTTCTACTCCATTCTCTTCCTATACTCACCTAATGAACTGCTCCTCTCTGTTATTGAAAGCATGCCGTTTATATGGTCTGACAGCAATAATAGCAATGCTTGCCAACTCAACATCATTTTTTAAACCACGAGTGGGTAAAATGGGGAAGCAAAGATGCTCTTTAAAATGTCCTTGTGACACAAGTGATGCAACATGAAAGGAAGTGACACTGACCTCGTCTCTCCATCTTGTGATAGGTCTGAAAATTTGCAATAACTACAGGCTGAATGCTGCACGCCAAGTGGGTTCAGCCTACAATATAAGTAAAGATTTTCCAGGAAACAGCCTACCACGTCATGCCATTTGTGTTTTCTCTATATTAGGAATGATCTATTCAGTATCTGCAGTATCCGATGTCCTTGAAACTGAGCAAAAAATAAATGAGCTATTGTTACAAACTGGTGCCACAGAAACACACTGATGGCAGACACAAGAGACGCCACTATAGAAGCAATGTTTACGTCATTATCAGCGACTCAGAACCTCATGCTGTGACTCGATTTCACTGCAGCATGCGTGCACACACACACACACACACACACACACACACTCCAAACTACTGCAAATTTATGGCAAAATGTACTAAAAGCTGATCTTTAAGCCATGATCAGCACTCAAAAATAGCTCAAGTCAGACTGCTTGTTGTCAAAAATACAATTTTTTTTACCTCTACACTTTAGTATTGATCACAAGTCACAGTGAGCAAGGAATTTGAACATCTTTTCAAGCTGAAAATTCCTCCCCACACGCATCAATAACAGCCAGTACCCGAACAGGAACTTCTTTTAAAACAGTAACAACTTTGCAATCATATTTCAACTGCACTGCACTCAGGTTGTAAATACGCTTCCTAATAAACTAATCCAGAGCAAATTGTTCAGAAGAATCTGTCCATTAAACTACAGGGCTTGGAGCATCCATCATGTAAAAGCTAACTGGTGACACAGTATTGCTTCTCTGGCATTGAAGAATTTCAAAAACTTGTTGGATCCTAATTTAAAGCTGCTTTTTAATTTTAAAGAAAGTAAATCGTTTAACCGGGTCCCCAGCTGGATGTGGAACTGGGGGAGAAACTGTAGCCAGGAAATCCGATCTTGCTATATTCCATGTGACTGCCTGCTCCAAGAATCCAGGAGCAACACTCCCCTGATTCATCCTCCAGAATTTCGAGGGGTGGGAAGAGGATACTTTTCGGGTCAGTACTGCAAGTGAGTGATGAGCAAACTTCTAGCAGTGTCTCACCGTGCATACATATAGGCTTACACAACATTAATTTCCCACAGGTTACTTTCACAGATTCTTGGATGAGTACTACAGAGGACTATATTTAAAAAAATGCTTCTGGCCTATGCATCAGCTCATTTATCAGACAAAGACCTGAGATCTGGAGTGTGTGTGTCTGAAAAAAAGAAAGAGAACTGACAGTTAATACACGATTTTGCCCTAGATTGCATCCAAGCCAAGAATCGTGCTATTAAAAAAAGGGCTGCTTTGAAATAAGAGAACTGTGAAGCCAACCTTCTTCCTATTATAAAGTATCTCACAAAGGAAAAAAATGATAAATACATATGCTATGTGAGAAACTTCTTTTCATCAACAAAGCCAGAACAGGAGCCACAAGCAAACACCTGATTTTTTTCCCCCTCAAAAAAGAGGAAGAGGAACATCATTAGTCCCACTACCTTTTCAGTTAAAATGTAAACCACAAATCATAAAGCAAATGATGTGCTAAGCTGCAGCAAAAGACTGTATTGAAGGCTCCAATACAGCCCTCAGGAAGATGTCCCATGGTGGTCTAATAGTTTCCTGGCAGTAAGTGGAGTCCTCCTTCAGAGAACAATCAAAATAGTGTTTGAAGTGACAGGGATGATTGGAGGAAGGTTTGGAGAAAACGAGTAATGAAAAGCAGAGGTGGAACTAACTCCATCCACATGTACAGATCACAGAGACAAAGCTTTAAATGAAATCTTGTGCGGTAAGGGAGTAGCTGTCTTTGATCACACATGAAAGGTAACAAGGTTACAAAAATGTTCAGTCTAATATACATTTAATTAGCAGTGTCATGTGTCTTACCAGGAGTTCGTCCATGCTAGTCTGGCACTTCTCCAGGTTGATGCGTTTAATGGCCACCTTCTCCTTGCGTGGTATACAGTAGGCCGCTTGAACCACCGCTGTGGCCCCACTCCCTAAAACAGACAAGAAAACAACTTATCACTATGATTGTTCATTCTTTAAGAGTTGGGTCATAGTCGATCTACCTGGCAGTGTTTTTTTCTAACTACTCATGAGGGATGGAGGTATTTCCCTCTAGTTAGATGTGCCCTGAAAAGCTGCAAAACAAGGAATCAAGGAGGAATCCTAATCAAATGTCTGATAAACATCAGCTATATCCTTTTTATTTTGAGGTCCTTCCAGATGTTCTAACTCCTTACCCTGACTCTAAATGTGATTTAAGTCAGTCAGTGGAGGAAACCTTCCTATGTTAAATTTTATTTGGGATTTCTTTCCTATTGTTGCTGCCCCGGGTTTGCAGGTCATCATTAGGGTTTGAACACAAATGATCAAAACTAAAATAGTACAACTCAATTTTGGGACATATAGTGCACTGATAAAAGACTACGCTCCATTCAGATATATCAACCTTCCCCCAACCAATGTCCACGACTGTGCCTTTATATTATAAGTCTTTATATTGTGGTAGGAAAATGGACGCAGGAATTTACAGAAATGTGCAAATAAATGGAAATGCAGTATATAAGGCAAAAAATTTTTTTACAATTCTGACAAGCTTGAAAGTTGATATTTGGTAGGACCCCCTTTATTCTTCAACATAGACTCAACTCTCTCTTTGGCAGCTTGATTGTAATTTCTTAAGTGATCTTCAGGAATAGTTCTCCAGGCTTCTTGAAGGACATTCAAAGCTCTTCTTTGGATGTTTGCTGCCTTTTGTTCTTTTCTCTGTCAAGGTGATTCCACAGTGCTTCAATAATGTTGATGTCCAGGCTCTGGGGGGGCCAATCCATGACTGACAGTGTACCACTGTGTGTCTGTCTATCCAGGTATGCTTTTACTGCACTGGCAGTCTGTTTGGGATCATTACTATGCTAAAAAAAAATTAAGCCGTTGCCAATCAGATGCTTTCCAGATGGTATGACATGATGGATCAAAATTTGACTATACTTCTGTCTTCCTGATTCCATCAATTTTGACAAGATCTCCAACACCACTGGCTCAAATGCAAACCCAAACCATGACAAAGCCTCCACCGTGTTTTACAGATGGCTGTAGATACTCACTGTTGTGCCTCTTTTCTGACCTCATTCGTACATATTGATGATGAACTAATAATTTTTTTATAGATTCAACTAAAGAAATGGATACAAATGTGTTTTCCTGACAGTAAACAAATGATACACTGGTTCATCCTTTGAGTTAGGTGTCTTTTTTTATGATTCAATCAGTGTTAAGTGGTTTAACAAAAACATTGCTCTGAAAATGTTCGGGTACAAGGACTGGACTGAAAATGAGTAAAAAAGCAGCCAATGACCAAAGAAAAAAATGGAGTTAATATTTAATTTTAAAAAATGTAATATTCACTTGCGTATGAGTTTTAATTTATGTCATATTTGCTACATCCAGTATGTTTGCAATGTATTGCTTAAAAATGTATTGTGTAATTTATCTGGGTTCTTCATCGGGGGGGGGGATCACCTAACTGATCATATAGAAGTCTCAAAAACTCATGTCGCAAATATGAATGCTACACCTGGTGCTAAAAGGTTAAAAACTACAAGAAAATCTGACTCCTTATAAGCAAAATATAAAGAAATGAGGGGTGGCTCAAGACTTTTGCACAGTACTGGACATCCAAAATCCATGAATACCACAGGATAATAAACATCTCTTTTATCCATCATCTTAAATTCCTTCCAAGTTCAAGAAGGTTAAACAGAGTTATACTCAGACATGTCATCCAAATTCTCTTTGGTACAGCTTAACTGTTTTTTCATCAATTATGAATCAGCTCTACAGATCCTCTCTCATAAAGCGAGCTTGACTGGAGCCAGTGACTCTGTTTGACCATGTATATCCTCAGGAGCTTCATCCCAGATAAGACCTCTTTTACTTAACACTGCTTTAATACTGGAGTGAAAAACCAGGGTCTAAACGACAAGAAACTAGCGTGCTATAAATATTATCTGTGTAATGGTACAAACCCTTAAACTTACTGCTAAGCAACTTTAAATCAGCATAATGCATCATGCTTTAAGACTTTTAAGAACGGTATAGAGTTGCACCAAAGCAACAGGGTAAAATCTTCGTAATGTTAGCTCCTATTACAATAAAGCAAAAGGTAGATTGCAATCTGATTAAAGTTTATGGCATATTCAACACAAGTGGGCTGATCATCATTTTGAATAACATGAAAGTTCAGGTTTAAAAGCTTCTAAATGCTCCCCAGCGGAGGTACTCCTGCTGTGCCTGTATCGTTGCACAGTAATTTCACTGCCCCCTCACTGCTCTTATTTAGCACCAAGCATGCACTCACAAGGCTGTTTCCACAGGTTCTCTGGTGTATAAGTGACACTGGGCAATGCAAGGAGCACATTCTCCTCTTGCAACAGGCTTTGGTAAGTGAGTGGTGCGTTGGCCAACCACCAAGTATGCTTTTCCTAACCTCTAGTGTCCTCATATTAAGCTATACCCAAATATTAACAAAGTCCTCATTGTTTGGAGTTTTCATCGGGCCTGTGGTGTACGGAGGTTTAAAAATGGGGCATACTCAAAGAAAAAAGTTCCACAGTTTTAATTAAAAAGTAACGCTGTCCCTAAAGTCATGTTTAATCTTAAGATCATGTTTAATCCAAGTGATTTTGTTTAAGATAAATGCATATCTTCTCGATCTGTAAAGGACAAAATTGCAAAATCTGTTCAATATAAGAGACTAAGATTAAAGATAAACTCTTGCTCTTTAATAAAGGATTAGCTAAAGCTGAAAAAAAACACAAAGAATTACATAAAGTATTTATATAAATATTTATACCAATTACCATGTGCATTGCAATAATTTACAGTTGTACTAGTTTCTCTCCTTTGCGTTGCTCTCTACAACTGAATGTATCTAACTCCAATAAAAGCTTCTCATCAAGGGTAATGTGTCTAAAACCAGAGATGGACAGATGTCACCAAGAAACATTAGAGGGTATCTGTATCTGTATTTTAAAAACTGTGACAAGGGTGCTAGATGCACAGAGGAAATATTACTAATTAAAAGTGCTTGTGCCCCCCTTCGCTGCAACTCTTCATCCCTCTACAGCAATCTAGCAGAAACACTGATTTTGAATATACAATTCTAGAGGGTGGGTCCAATCTATTGACGCCAACCTCTGATAATGTGTGGTTATCCTCGCTCAACTCCACATCATCCAAGTAATCATGGATCACCCCACCATTGCTAAACGCTAAAGGGGGGATGAACAGAGCTGTAAATGTATCCACCAGCCCCTCCACCCGCTGCACCAATACCAAACAAACCTCTGGAGGCTGGCCAGTGATGGGGAGCTCAGCCCCTGGCAGAACCACAGAGAGACAGTTTGCCTGTACACAGCGGAGTGTAAATTCCTCCACACAAACAAACAGCCAGTCGTCAGGGGTGGCTGGACAGGCTGGAGAGCATGTGTGCGTAGAGGGTGGAAAAGAGGAAGGCTGTTAGGTAAACAGTGGGCGCGGTGAAAGGGTACCAAGAGTCACCAGGCCTTTCAGTTCAATTTGCCAGCTGGTATTTGCTACTCCCACAGAGTTTTACAGAGTAGACGTGCCTACTACGTATTCATTTATATGCCCCCCCCAACACCACACCTTTTAGGTTCTAAACAAAGCCATAAATTAAGTAATACACTATGATGCACACAGGGGGAATGCAGAATATCTCATCATATAAAAACCATCCAGCCAATAATGGTTTGAGAAAGAATTCTGATCTTATAATGAATCACTGAATAAAGC
>VUQK01012424.1:0-11666 GCA_015106715.1 Bujurquina vittata
TTTTTTTTCCTATCACGCTGCTGTCCGCAGAATAGAAACTGCACGCTGGCATCTTGCAGAGACAGAACCTGCAGTCCTACCAACGGACACAATATGTCTTTAATTGCTGCACACCCTTAACGTCCTCATCGAGGTTGTAGAAATTCCTTTGACGTGCAACATATCAGCGGCAAACAGCAGTTTCCAGCACAACAAAATTAGCTCTTGAAGAAGGAAGGGAATAAGGGACAGAAAAATGTAGCACACCTGTGCTTTTTCTGTTTGAGTTCACAGGGAGAAACAGTACATAGTACACACAGTACGCACTTTCCTGCATTTCACTTGTAAAAACTGAACCCTTTACTACATTTATCCATTTTGCATACAGCTGTAGTTACTAGTTACTTTTCCATTGTCATTCGAATGACTAATCATGTGAAAAAGTACCCACAAAGACTGCAACACAAGAACGATTCTCGCAGGTGGAACCGCTGCTGCTAAATGTCGATAAAATCAGCTGCAATTCAGTTGCTCCCTAGTTTTGTTTACTCCTCCCCAACAAACTGCAGTATTAAAGCAGTACTTTTGTTGACGCGTCGATGGGTCAAAGAATAACACGATAAAAAAAACTGCAATACTAATGAAGATCCATAGACAGTGACTACTTATATTCAGAGTACAGGAGTAAACTAGGTCCATGAAAATGGAACTTTTACTTTTAAAAGAGTAACTTATTAGTAGTAGGTCATAAAAATACTAGAAGAGGCTGAGGTGACTTAAACTTATGTTACACTTATTTATGTTTACATTTTTCTTGTACCTCAGTGTGAACTTTCCTCTGCAAAAATATTACTGCATTTTCGCTACACTGTAAAATCAAATGTCTACAATTCAAACTTTCCATTTTCCATCTTAGCATCTCAGTGTTGCCATGCAAGATTTTTTTTAATGACTTTGTCACAAAAATGATGTTCCTGTGCTGCGGATCGCATCAGACACTGCATGCTGCAGCCCTGGGCCAAATTCGGAATACTGTGGAACTGGGACAAAAAGTACTCTGAGCGTTTTCCTTTAAGAACAATGCAGGTGTGATCCATTATTAACAAGCACTGCCGTCTGAGGTGCAAATTTTCAACACATCTGAAAGATTTCAAAGCCGTGCCATACGTCTGGGTATAGGGTGAGAAGTGATTCTGGCGCTACTGTAAATACTTTTTTGGGGTGTGTTTTTGGTTTTGGAGAGAAATCTCATCAGTACTGATGTAAATGTAAAAGATTCTCCAGCAGTGACTGGGAGTGAGTTGCAGTGGCTGTTTTTCATCTCCGAGCAAAGAGCAGAAGGCTTCATGTGGACTGGCTCCTCTCTGGATAGCATTACAGTGTTTTTCCTCCGTCAGTGAGTCATTGGCAGTTTTCAACATAGCCCTCAGTTATTTTGGTCATGTAGCACAGGAAATATGATGATTCAGGATGCATTTCAGTATCAGGCACATGGTGACCTACCATTTAATATTCCAGGTTGGTAGTTTTAGGTGGCGGTAGTAGTGGCGATAAGTGGCAGTAAAATGCCAGCAAACAGATTAACTGATGCTGCGGGCTGTGCTCCGACTTGTACGTCTTTGCGGCCGCCCGATGCGATAGACAATAAACAAACACTTCATAAATCTGGAAGCTATTCCATCTCTATCAATGCCTGTCTTGTGTCGTGTCATAGGTCTGCAAAGCTCTCTTTGCTGATCGCCCCACCAGTCATCTCATTAACTCCCTGCCAACCTTTCCCTCACCCCTGGTACAAGCTCTACTCTTGACATTATGGGAGGGACCACTTATCCACTCAAAGGGCCCATGCTGTGCTGCCTGTGCAAACTGCCTGATTAGTTGGCCACCCCTGACTTGCTGTTTGGTCTGTTAGTGTCAAATGATAGATTGTCTGTCATTTGTCTCTTTCAAAAAGCCTTTGTGCGCCTCTACTCCCTTTCCAAGGTTATCACATCCACCTGTTTTTTGTGCTATTCGAAGTCTGCTCATGAGCAGACATTTCTGAAGTCAAGAAGTTTTGAATGAGCCATGAGTGGCGAGTTTATGGAACAAGAAACGGCTGTCAGGTTCTCTTGCGTTCCTCGATTTCGCTTTATTGAGAGATTATTTTCCTTGTGCGGCTGCACAGTTTGCTTTGGATATTGCGGGGCTTTCACCATGTCCAGTGAGGACAGGAACACAAGCCCTTACAAAGACAAACAGGGACGAGAGCGTCATCTGAATGTCAGAAAAAAAAAATATTTACTAGAGAAGGCGGCTCTCCTCACCCTCCCATCCTCAGGATGACCTCCATTTACCCAGGGCATGCCCCCCATTCCCCACACACCCCACAGAACTCCTGCTGGAAATGGGTTTGTGTTACAGGGCCCCTGGGGGGCTCACAGCAGGGGCTGGAGGCCGTCAAGAGCAGGCCCCTTCAGCCATGGACAGCTCCTCCACTCTCGCAGAGTCAGCAAGGGAAAGACCTGAACTTGGAATGACCCCACCAAGCAAAGTCCCCGATGGGTTCATCCACAGGCCACAGCTCCGGTTCCCCTCACCCCTAAACTTTCCTGCTCTTCTATTTTTTTGAGACCTGTTTTTCCAACTGCACCAATACATTTTCCAGAGAAGTATCACTCCCCAGCACCCCCACCTCTTCCTGCTTCCCATCCTCCTTTCCTCCCCCTTTTCAACACCACCAACCCCTCCCTTACCGAGTCACCTAGTTAACTCCTTTTACTCTTCTCACTGAGAGGGAAGGCCTTTGAAGTTTATGGCTCTCTTTCTTCTTCTTTACACCTGCACTGAATGTTAACAGTGACAGAGTTTCCTCAGTAAACAGGGCATCATTTTGAGCATGATGCAGTTTCAGTGATTAGACTGCTGAATAATACATAATGACAGTATGACTAGTATCAGTTCCTCTGATTTTTGGCCTCATAGTGACTGTGAGTTTAAATTTCCTCTTCCTCTTTCTTTGTTCTGATTTCCATCAAGTTTTGAGGCAAAAAATATGCGGCCGAGGTTATGAAATTACACAAGAAAGGGGTAAAACTGAAACTGTTGCTGTTCCTGCACTATTACTGCAGCTGCAGCAGCAATAGAGAATGAATGACTGAAAGTATCCTTCCTCCTAGATGATGATTAGATGCACATCCTCGCAGTCTGTTTCTGCTTCTGTGCATCTACAGCCTTTTGCCAGTTACAGACTTTGCACCCTCTTTCAGATGCTAACCTAGACTCAAGAAGATTCCAGCGCTGTGGCGTGTTTCTCCTCTATTACGCTGTTTTTCTTGCCACAAAAAAATATGACTCATAAGCCACCAAGTCTGGGTCAATGTCACAAAGAGCTGCACTTCTTTGCATCTGACTCTGAACTCTTAACTGCTGCTCAGGCACTTAAAGTAGTGGACTTTTCCACTCAGCCTGAGCCTCTGTGAGCTCAGGCCAGAGAGGCTGGCAGAGAACCAGACATTAGCACTGGCACTATAAAGGCTTAAAGACAGACAGGGCTCCAGAGGCACTGGCAAGCCTCCCCCCATGAATTTTGCCTAATAAAGTCCATTACACTCAATATCCTCACCTTAGTTGTCCACCATTTATAATACCAGCGAGGGAGCCTGAGGGATTTATAGGTATTAAAATGTCCCCCTGAAAATTGGATTTCTATTAAATGCTATGGTAAGGAATTTTAACAAGGAAAGCTAATTTGTTGGCAGGGCCTTTCCTGTTTTCCACTTGCAAAAGTGGAAACGCGCAAGTGTAAAGCACGGGATGCCTGCAGCTTAGAGCCTGTATTTTACAAAGAGTTTTTGAAGACAAATTTCTAATGCAAATGATCACGGATCTGACTATCCAGACAAGAGAGAAATGAAGTAAACAAAGGCATCTGAACGAGAGCAGCATCAAATTTCACACTCACTGCCACCACCCCAAAGCACGATGACTTTGCACCCCCATGTGGTGAAGTTGTGTTATTACAGATTTGTTGGAGACAGGCTCGAAAGAAAGACAGCGTGTTTGAAAAATTATTGCCACTTTAAATTTGCTGAACTGGTTCCATTTGTGAAAAGAAGTGACAGAACTAAATGACTAAAAGACACAGGCCCGTGATTGAGATGTCACCGAGGTGTTAAATATAGCGCCGACTCTCTTAAGAGGGGCTGAGAGACAGTTTTTATGGACTTAAAGCGTACTTGAGCTTTTATATCAAAATGAATTTTACTCTCCAATTGTTTGCTCCAGTGAACAGGAAAATGTATCCTTATATGCTGTCTTTAAAACTTTTTACAATAGTCATCCTCTCTGTGGAAGAACTGAGGGATTTAGTTATAATAAAGTATGTTTACAGAATGGCTCAGATGTGGATGACTCTTATTTATAATTTATTTCATTACTTTTTAAAGGAATGATCCTTTTTTTCCCCCCCTTGTCGTGTAGAAAGCAGTTAATCAAACCTACAGTGCATTCCAGGCGATAAGAAATGGCAAGGAACAATAGAAAGTAATTCTGACCCTTCAAAAATGTTTTAAGGAATTTGCGTTCACTCTTATTTACAACCCCGATTCTGATATTGTGCAAAATATGAATAAATATTGAATGCAAAGACTTGCGACTCTCATAAAACCATATTTTATTATTACCACCGACCACAGAAAACGTCAAATGACTGAACTGAGAAAATGTTCCATTTTCAGAAAAGCATTAGCTCGTCTTGAATCGGCGCAGCTCAACAAAGTTGGGATGAAAAAACAAAAAGGCTGGGGAAGTAAGTGCTGCAAACATTTTGCACCTGACAACTGGAAACCGATCGGTGACATGATTGGATGCAGAAAGAGCTTCTTAGAGCTTCTCAGAAGGAAAGATGGGTAAAGGTCCAGCAATCTGCAAAAAGCTGCATCTACAGATTGTGGGACAATTTTAAGAGTAATGTTCTTCAGTATCAAACTGTGAAGACTGTGAATATCTCATCATCTACAAGACATGATAGTCTCAAAGATTACAAGAATCTTGGGAAATCTCTGTGCACAGGGGGCAACACCAAAAATGAATACTGGGTGCCTTGTGATCCTCGGGCCCTCAGAAGGCACTGCATTAAAAACAGACAGGATTTTGTCATGGAAATTATTGGACGGGTTCAGGAACACTTCCAGGAATCTCTGTCTGTCGACACAGTTTGCTGCTCCATCCGCAAACGCAGGTTAAATCTCTATACCGTGCAACGAAGAGGTCCTATGTGAAAAGGGATGGAGCTGAACGCCAGTGCCACATGAGAACACGGTTCCAAAATTTCAAAAGCAATCGGAAGTGCATGTGTCTAAGATTATTGATTCAATTATAGATGCCTGCAGGAGCCGGCAATGCACACTGACTGCAAATCGAGAAAGCCGTACATGCATAAGAACCAGTCATGGCAGAGGGGACGAAGCGGTCCAAAGCAATGCTTCAAGAAGACAGTTGATAAGAGTACTAGTTAGAATGTAGCAGGATTATTTCAACTGGGATGGAAACAGCAGCAACATCTTTCTGTACAGCACGAGCTTCACTTCCAGGAGGGCCGTGTATTTGGCACTCTGTGCGTGTGCACCGTGAATGCTACTGTTTTCCTGCTGAGCGGCTCATCTGTTTAGATGCCGAACACAATTTTATTTGACTCAGAAAGCTCGAATGAAAGGGAAAATGCCATGCAACTCGTTTCCTCCATTTTCAGATGTTGACTGAGAGACTGATGCCATATGTAGCATTAGGCAGTACCGGTAGTCTTTTGGGGATTTTAGATAATAAAGTTGTTGTGTTGATGCTGAAAATCTGTGTAAGTACACTGATAAAGAACCGGATCATTAAGCAGATTTGGCACTAGTATCAGTAAAACCTGAAGAATTCCCATCGCTACATTTGAACATAATCCAGAAACATCATTATCATCTCTGGGCCAGAACTCATTCCAAATGGACTGAGACAAAAGTGGGAAACTGTTCTGTGGTCAGCTGAATCAAAATGTTTAATTTTGGGGGAGGGAAACATGGATGCCATGACCTCCGGGCTAAAGAAGAGAGGGACCATATGGCTTGTTATCAGTGCTCATTTAAACCCTGCATCTCTGATGGTGCGGGGGTGAATTAGTGCCTATGGAATTGGCAGATTACAGATCTGAGAAGTATATACAGGTTTTAGGGGAACATGTGCTCACATCCAGATGACTTTTCAGGGAAGGCGTGGCTTCATAGTAGAAGAGTACAGGTGCTGAACTGGCCTCCCTGCAGTGCAGACCTTTCACCAAAGGAAAACATTTGGTGCATCATGAAATGTGAAAGTACAGGAAAGAAGACCCGGGACGGCTGAGCAGCTAGAATCCTCTATCACGCAAGAATGGGGCAACATTCCTCTCCCAAGAGTCCAGCAGCTGGTCTCATCAGTTTCCAGACGTTTACATACTGTTGTTAAAAGAAGAGGGGATGCCACACGGTGGAACACATGACCCTGTATCAGCTGTTCCAGTGAATAGTTGTCTTGAAATATTAAAAAAAAAAAAGTCTCAGTTCAACATTCCAACAGTTCTGGGATTGAATTTACTGCGTGCTAATTTATTTTCCAACAGATTTTGCTCAAGCAGGTATTTGATGGTGAAAGCACCCATTCAAACTGTCATTGGAACTGCATCTACAAAATTAATGTTGAAGGATGAGATGAGTGCAATTGCTCACGTTAATGTCAGGTTCATTTTGCAGCTATTTCAAGAAAAGAGTAGAACATCCTCTGGGGTTGGGGGGTGCTTTCCAAACCTGCTTATCCCAAGGTTGTCCTGGCACGGCGAAGGTTAAATCACAGCTCTAAAGTGAGCTGATGGAACGGGATGATACTCTAATCTCAGCTGGATCTCAGCAAAGTTAAAGGGCACTCTGAAGAAAGAAGAGGATTACGATCTATTCCGACAGCTGGCTCCATGATTTTTTTTTAATGTTCTGATGAAAAATAAAGGGGGGTGGGGGGTCGCTTCTAAATGCAGTGACACTGAATTATCACTAGATGGAGATCCTGACTCACTCCCTCAATCATCGTGGAGAAACGTTAGTTAAATAGTTTAATATTAGGAGCGTTACGGTGCACACATACCAAAAATGTAAAATGTAAACTGGATTGTTGAGTCAGCTTCATGTCAGACCATGCACCACTCATTTTTGTCCCATTTTATTATATAATAGCACATATGCAACACAAAAACGCACTAATCAGATCCTGGAATATTATATGTTATAACTATGTAATAAAACTGTATTTTCAAACTTCTATGTAAAACTGACCAAACATTTTTACCCAGTGATGTAAAACACAATCAGAATTTAATTAACAAGCATTATCTCCATGACACAAGGTTGCATGATAAGGATAAGGATTGCGACACATAAAAATCTACATAATATCTGTACAACCTACATGATTTCTACATTATGGCGTATAAAAATCTATACAGTCGGCATAGTGGTGCAGCGGTTACCGCTGTCACCCGAGAACCAGAAGGTCCTGAATTTGAATGCAACAGCTCTAGCCTCTCTGTGGGGAGTTTTTGCATGCTCTCTCTTTGCCTGCAGCGGTTCTCTCTACGTGCTTCTACTTCCTCCTAAAGTCCACAGACTTGCATGTTCGGTTCTGCACTGGCTGCAGGTGTGAATGCTCGTCTGGATCTGTGCGCTGGACCTGTTACAGACTGGCTGAGATTAGGCTCCAGCCTCCACATGACCCTGAATTCATCAAGGATGGATGAAAATCCACATAATAGAGTAGAAATTACACAGAATGTAATTTGTCTGTTATGAAGATGCTTGCCAGCTCATCACAAGATATCAGTAGCTGTTTTCTACTTAATTTGAGGTTTGCAGTGACGAGTGAGTTTAACCTTTTAAGAGCATTAACTGTTATTGGACCACTAATAAACAACCCAGCCTGTGACCTTTGAGTTTGACAATTTTCCAAGTAAAAGCTTTATAAATCTGACTGTCTGAGTCGAGGATGCGCTGATTTCAAAACAATGCTTTGTCTTCTCACCTTTAAACGCAGTTTTTATCGCAGCCATTTCAGATTTGTACACTTAACGTTTACATGTTTGGACCTATCCAAAGTGGCTGCTATTAGTTTTAATGATTTATACAATTGCAGTCATTCGTTCAAGCCGCCTTTCTGTTAGCTGTGAATGTAGTTTTATACTTTGTCAGATCATAATTATGATGTGTTTTGACAACCGCTTCAGTCGAGTCAGCGTCTGGGCACAATTTTGTACACAGTGCAGCACACAGACTTTAACAAATTTTGACAAAGAGTCCTCCCTCTCTGTCAAGCACTTTAGAAGTCGCTGCTTTCAACAAATCTCTCACCAAAGCTTTAACACATAACATGTAACCGTGTGGCATTGCTTCACGGAGAGGTCATTTGATTGGTTTCCTTTGTCAAGGTCAAGCACATGCATTTCATCAGTTAAAAGAGTCGTAGTAACTGAGCAGTTACAAAGCATCACCCTGGCAGGATTCTCTGTTACAGCACGCATATCGGTTTCTCTGCGAGATGGAATCATTAGAGCATCATCTCGGGTGGCTATTGTTTTTTGAACATTGCTTCATTATTTAAGTCCCATTTTAATCTTAATACTCCAATCACCCGAAGCAAGAATGAGCCTCTTTTTGCACAGGAGAGGATCTCATGTATGGATGAAACTTGGTCAGGCTCAGACTATCATTGTGTTCTAGTAAAGTGCATGAGCTCGCAAGGGAATTGGCATTGAGATGTATTCTCTAATTAGGAGAGATGAGCAGGGATTAAAGGCAAGAAAGCACCTGGGGCCGCGGTTCTGCCGCTCATTTACATATGTGTGTCACACAATACACAAATAAATGATAGCATAAGTATCTATGACATCATCGCTACAGGTGTGCAGTGAATGTTTTGAAGACGCGACTTGGGAGCAGCGTGCTCGGACCGTTGGAGGCAGCAGTTCAAGAAGACACCTGTATGCGGAGTTAGAGAAGGGTAATATTTGAAATTAACGATTTACATTTACCATTTAAAAAATGATCATCATCCCCCGTCTTGCATTTGAATGCCACTGACAGTAACTGGCTCAAGCCATTTTCTCATTACAACAGCAGAAATGCTTAACAATGTCAATTCAACTCTCATTACCGATCATAAACAGCAGCCTTTGTGCATGGTGACAACCTGTCTGCTCCTGGAGGGCATCGTGTCTTCCTCACTTTAGCGTAACTGGCAGTGATTGCTGAGTATGCGAGCACTGTCTCATATTAAGCGGTTCCAATTAGCTGAGCGATTGCCCAGAGCTGAAGCCATGCCTTAAGTGAAAGTGTTGACGAGGAAAGGGGAACGGACCTGGAAGTTGAAATTTGACGCAGCGTCTTTTCTTTTTTGAGGCAAATGAGTCAGCATGAGCCTCGAAGGTTTTGCTATATTTAGCTCTGTTTGCAGCCTTATTCCTAAAACTCGTGCATTCGGAGCACGCATGTGTCAGAAAACTCTGAATTCAACAGTGGCTGAAGTGCAAAATTACAAAAATAAGTCGTCTCCCTTGCCACAGTTTCTTCAGCCTGTCTTTAAATTCTAGCTCCAGTCGAGCTGTTTGCAAGTGTAAATGGTCAGGTGTTCTGTCTAGAGAGATGCATGGGCTCTCCCGCAGCTTCCTCCCTGCTTGGATAATCCAAACAGATGTGGACTTCCCTCAGTGGCCCCCATCAGTCCTTTGGCCCCTCTCACATCAACTAATCTCAGCAGTGCCTGTGAGAGCAGAGAGTGTACCATCTGCTCTCCTCCAGCCCTCTCTGAGATGGGCAGACCTCCACATCTGGACTCCTGCCTGCCCTTCATCCTTTTCCTTCTCTGTATACCGTCTTCATCACTCACGCAGAGTGAAACAAGGATTTAAGAGCTCATCAGGCTTCGTAATCTTAATATATCAGTGTCATCGAGCCAGCGAGTGGTGGATCTTGAACTAATCTAATATTGAGTGTTCTAATATTTTTTAATATGTGGATTATTTAAGGAAAGTCTGACTTTTATCTTTGTATATTTTATAAAATAAAAGGTCTGCTTATAAAAGGTCCCACATGGAGCCTAGAAATAGTCATATTATTTAGCTACTGAACCAGGGATCCTCACATCCAGGCCTCGAGAGCCGGTGTCCTGCAGCTTTTAGATGTGTCCCTGATCCAGCACACCTGAATCAAATGGCTGAATTATGTCCTCAGTATGCAGTCACGTCCTCCAGAGCCCTGCTGATGACTTCTGTATCGGACTCAGGTGTGTTGAAGCAGAGACACATGTAAAACCTGTGTCTGGATGTGGTGATCCCTGTATTAAACCATAACCAACATAGTTTTTATATTGTATAAAATAAAAAAAAATGAAATATTTGTATTTAAAAGAATCTTCCTTTAAAAATAGTGTTTGATAGTTACAGTGTTGGCATGATGAAAGATGATGACTTTTGACTTTTTGAAAACAATACCCTCGCTTCAAAGTCGGGCAGGCCTCAAAAATATGCTTTACAGTTCATTGCTGACCTTTAACAGCAGTTAATCAAGACTTTACTGACACAATCATTAACATTCACGTTGTGTTTCAACACGCAATGAAAAATGATTGTCAGTCAGCGTCTTGCAATTAGCGATAGAGGATGCATTGATTTAATGACACCACTCTCCACGACGTAATGAACACTCTGAAATGATCCGGCGCACAAACAGAAGCCCTGACTGATAGGCTTTTATTGTGTTGTCATGAGAAAGGGGAGAAAAGTCTATTTTGTTGATTGAACAATTAACAATAGAGGCTCTTGTGCATTGATTGTAATTAACCATTAGAATTAAGTGTGTACTCATTCATATATCTCATCTTAACAGCCTTTTAATTTCCCCGGCAGGACTGATGTACCAACAGTTCACCAACGAGGACATACTGGCACTGTTATTATGAAGTGATTTATTTATTTGATTTGCAGACTGCCAATTGACTGCACACTCTTTTATCACTGTCAAGCATGAATTAGCAGATACTGTTGCACCAGATATTGATTAAACCATTCATCCGCATCATCACCTACAGACACACACTATGGAAACATTTAGACACCCTAATGAAGTCCTTGAGTTTTTTTATTTTTATTTGCAATGCCCGTCCCCTCACTGGGCCTGTATCAGCTGTTCCACTGAGGGAGAGCAAACAAAGCGGACTTTTCTAGCTGGTTCTCCACTCTTTATTTGTCCTGCTTATTTTGTGGGTACGTGAGCGCAGAGGCCAGCAGGAAACTTTTGAAGCATGAGCACAGGTCTCATTGTTTGTCCATCAGCAGCTATTCATCCCGACTTCACGGGGAGAACGGCCCCGTTGCCAAAAAATGAGCACCCTTGCAACCTTGACATTGATGATGTTGTGAAAGGGTTTGTAAACAGTGAGGATGGAGCACTGAGTGAAGCCAGAAGGAGAACAAATGCAGTCTGTCTCCAGTCTTCTCTTTTCTGTTCCATCTGCTTTCCAACAATTTTATGCACTCACAACCTAATCCATCTTCTGGCTCTAAGTAGGCCATGTGGACGGCTATATTTATTCATAGAATACCTCTAAAATAAGCTTGTCTCTCTCCTGACCCATAACCCTAACCCTATATA